>JAZGUH010000955.1:0-61036 GCA_037893225.1 Hippasteria phrygiana | reverse complement strand
GTAGTTTTTTGATAGGCTAACTGTGATAGTTATAAGTATAGGGAGGGTTAATCTGTTTATGTGTATCGTTTGATGTAGGCGTATCCCGAATATTGGAATAGGCTTTTTGCCGGTTCTAATATTCTAAAATATATATTTATTTATTACATTACATTTCTTTACCCAGGGTATGCCCAAACAGTTTAAAACTTGTTTCCATTGGGGCCCTGCATATTATTAGTTAAAACTGAATATTTACACAATTCATACAAAATATTTAAACAATACTATATGTTACACAAATAAATCAATTTTCGGTTAACTTTTTCAACTCTCCAGAAGCCTATTCCTGATATACGGGATGGGCGAAAGAAACCCGCGGAAAAAAACCCTTTTAGGGTGAAAAAAAAACAAGGGGAAATTCCCATCCGGCTCCAAAGTATTTTGAGGCAACCAAGTTTATAACTCCGCAGATCAGCGTAAATGACAGAAATATCACTGATAGATGGCTTTACTAGCTCCGATTTAAATGTACTTAAGGAGTTATGGGTTCTCATTGTTTCAGGCAGATTATTTCCATATACCTGGCACCACTCACTAGCCGAAACTTGTCACGTAGCATTCCTTTTTGGCGGAAAGGAACACTTTCAGTTGCCATTTGGATCGATTGTCGTGTTTCACGAATCACTGTAAGCAGTGTGAACAGATTTGTCATGATACAAAGGAGTCATTTTTGTTAAGGCTTTTGAAAGCAAGGGAAGCCTTTTTGGGACTGAACTCTTTCCTTTAAAAGGAATCCAATTTAGTCTGGCAAACATATCAGCTGAGGGGGTGGGGGGTGAGGGAGGTACATTTAAGGATTATCCGTGCGGCTCTTTTTAGACATTTGTTGAGGGTATTGTCGTGAGATATGTACTCTTCCTCTCACACATGCCACACCGTAAAGCAATACTCTAAAGATGGCATAACTAAACTTAAAAGAGTGTGTGCCAGGCTCTTTGGGGAACGTATCACGAATTATGTTTAACATACCCAATTTAGATGAAAAGTCTCCTTACGTATTCAACATGGTGTACCCCAACTTAATGTTCATCAACAACTACACCCAAGCATTTACAAGATTTCACTTTTTCGATAACCTTATCAGCAATGCACACGTTTAGGTCGACGATGGATATATTCTGCCTTGAACCAATAAGCATACATTTGGTTTTTGTTGGCAATTTAATGCTACGTTTGTTTCTTAGGCACCAGTTGTGACTACTAGCAAAGAGCTACACAAGTCCTTCCTATTTCGTTAATACTAGAGGAGCTACACGTTAACGTGGAGTCATCTGGCATACATAATAAGTTGCAATTTTGGGGTATACAAGATGGAAAATCACTACTATAACCTATGAATAAAGTGGCCCTAGATCGACCTTGTGGAACGCCTATTTTCTATGGGCAAGACCTTCGATTATTGTGCCCTTATATTTACAGACTGACCTACGATCGGACAAGGTACGACTTAAACCCCAATTAATTACTAGGAAGATGACAAATTCAGCTTCTTCAATTGCCTAGTAGGATACATGATCCACACAATCAAAGCTTTAATGAGATCTAATGAAACGCTACCTGTAACTTTACCTGCTCCATAGCCTCAAAACACATGTTTGTTAAATCGTGTAGGTGTAGAGTGCATTCAGTGAGTGCAAGGGTCCTAAATCCAGATTGCAACTAGGTATCAAATTGTTATCATCGAGGTAGTTATTACTGCCAAGTGCACCCATCTGTCTAGAATCTTAGAGATAATTGGCAGTATAGAAATAGGCCGATAATACATGTACTACATTATCTCCTCCACTTGTGAATTGGTGTTACCAAGGCGTGTTTCCAATCTTCTAGGGTTATTGCTCGCTATCTTATGGAGAGGTTAAAAATGTAAGTTAAAGATTTTAGTAATAAGGGGACAGCAATTTTAATCATTTTAACACTAATGCCATCCAGGGACCTGTTGCTTTCCCATTATATGCACGTACTAGATACGACTCTGATGCTATTTTAATAGAAAAGTTACGGCGTTTAGCAGTGTCAAATGCTGCATTTTTTGTGGACAGAGGTTATGTTCCCGACTGTGAAAAACCTTGACACTTCTAAAATATTATTGCAAAACTCAGGTTGGAGATTGGTTTTCTTGTTAGAACGTAATACGTACTCGTAATGACTTGATACAATCAAAAAATTGTCCATCGGGTGGTAATAATATCGGATCGCCGCATGTAAAACACATGTCGGCTTGCTTTGCCGTGCAACTTTTTACCGGGCGGCATTAGCATTTAGAGGCAGGCGGACACAATAGGAGACGCTATTTGATTTAGGTTAACTTTTGTGCCATACAAAAGATTTAACCAAATCAAACAGCGCCCTCCTATTGTGTCTGCCATACCTCTAAAAGGCTAATGTCGTTGCAGCAGACCGCCTGAAGACTTGATCGGCGAGTATCAATATTCGGTCAAGCCCCAGTCTCAAATAAAAAATACTAAATTATTCGAAAATGAACAGCCCTAGCTTGTGTCTGGTTTCAACATTTGTGACCCGCTCTGGGACAAAGATATATTATGTCGCAAGATATGAAAAATGAGTTTTATGTATGTTTTGGAAAGCCCGCAATGTAAGGCTTTCATTTGGTATATGATAGAGCTCCAAAGCCATTCCGTTCTGGAGATATATTGTTTTTGCATATTAATTGTTCTATGGAGTTCAAATTACACAACAGAGAAAACAGGCTTTGAAATAGCAGTTATAATACTATGCATGGAACAATGCACTCAAAAAGGTTATTTTTTTCACTTTATTTACTGAAATCAACATTGTTGTGCATCAACCTTAAACTATAGATATTTAAGATGTCATTAAAGACAAAAAACAAAAAATGGAATTTTGACGAAAAATGTCACCCTCCCTCCAACGGTTTGAAAGGGCCATTACACGAAATGCATAGCGGCGACTTATATCACCTTTTTCTGGAGCGTGGTCACATTTATTATTTTGTAATACACTTTTTTGTAATTGAGGTTGGTAACTACATGTTCAATAATGTGGGTCTGGTGAAGAAAAGGCACTTTGGTTCACTAGCAGTTCTAAAGATTGTCATTTCATGACCCAATAAAGACAAATTTGACAATCTCCATCAATCTATCATTCATTCAATCTATTATCTATAAATCTACATTTTTCCAATGCGATCCACCGTTTTTAATAAGATTGTCATGAGCGGTAATGCCTGACCGTTAGATTCTACAGTTGATATATTTTGACTATTTCGCCCTAACATTTTTTGCATGGGTTTTAAGATTGTTATAAATAGAGTACCGAAGTAATGACGTCAATCAATGCAATGTTTGGGAACCAGAAACATTCTAAACTGCATTTGTTTGGACAACAGTTGTAGCGCCAACTGACGTCAGACTTCGGTACTCTATTGGTTTTTGTCCCAATTTTTGTACAATGTAGTATGGTCGTCTTTGTTGTAATAGTATTGTATTAACTTATTAAGTGAGTGATTTACGTGATGCTGTGATATTGTATTATGATCCTGTATTGATTTTATTTAATGTATTTTTTTTTTTTTAGTGGACAGTTGAATTTCTATGCTTTTGTATAGTGTGGATAATAAAATAAATCAAATCAAATTACCCCTTGCTATTGTGTACATGTAAATACAGATTAAAGGAGACTGTTTGGTGCCAATCGAGAAGTTAAAAGTCTCGAAAAAAGAAAATACATGTAGTAGGGGGGCACTAAACATGTTCAAATTTTTTTAATTTTGCCTTACCTGCAGGGAAAACACTGTCTGCAGTGGACATGGCTAGACTGCTGTCATTCCCTAAGCTGAACACAGCTACCCCCTCTCATATCATCATCATACATGGGCTCAGCTTTGATGGTTGTCATCTCAGCTTGATGTATGAAGACCATTCACTCAGATTACTCCATATTTTTCACATTCCACTCCTACCTGGGATTAGACATCATCGGCTACTCTGGAAATTAACGAATAAATCTCCCTGTTTAGGCCACTTTTAGTAATTGTAACAGTAGTGGTTTGAACACCTCATTTTTTCTTTATTCTAAAATGATTTTATCCTCCCATTCAAAAATGAAACTTTGCGGATCTCAAGCATCGTTAATTCTGAGAACTATAGTTTTGTCAAATTTTTTTTTTCACGTAACTTTCTTAAAATCTTTTACAGTTAGATCAATTTTAGGAAGAATCTTGACTCGCTAAGTCCACAATATTGGGCAATTAAATTTTTGGGAGGGAATGATTTCCTATGCATCTGGAAACAACCAATGGAAACATGGACAATTAAAACCCCAACTCCCTAGGGTGTGTGGGAAAAGCATATTAATATTGTGAGGATTCAGGGACGGTTAGGGTTAACAAATAAATAATTTTTCGGGGGTTAAATTTGGAAAGAGCACCGACGAGTACGTGTATATCTTTAAACATTTGCAGTAAATTATTTATTATTTTCAGTACCGTTTAAATAGGTTCTCTGCGCACTATAAATAATGACGGGTCAAAAAAACAAAGATTTATGAGTAGGAATATTTTGGAACTTACCAACATTTTTGTTGTTTGTAATTTTGGGGTGGAACAAAATATTACTCAGGCAAGGTGGCCGAGGAGGCTCATACTGTCATTATAAAAATGCAAATGCAAAGTTTAACTTGGTGTAGATACAACATATTGCTTTTTGATATAATTTTTCACAAATAAATGGAATTGTGGGTCAGTATGTTTATAGCGTGCTAGCAATTACTGTAACACTGACATATTTAGAGTCAGGGAAATTACCAGGTTGTGGAACTAGACTAAGTTCCAACGATTGTCGTCCTGGGACATCATTGGAAAATGATAAAAATTTCACTTTTCTGGAAAATGACATGCACACCAGATTGCCATGATTTCCAGGATGCTTTGAGACTGCTAAATTGATAGGGTTTACAGTATAGTACGGTATTTCGTAATTATTCAGTAGTTTGGTTTTTTGATGTTTACAAATGTTGTATGTTCATGTACCTAAAGTTAATCTTTGCCAGTCTTTGACTCTTTAGCGTGTTTGTTTAAGTGTTGGAGTCGACTCCTACAATCCGAGTATCAAGTTCCTCCGAGTACGGGACAAGTCGGAGTACATTGATGGAGTCCTAGGCCAAAAATCTGAGTCCGAGTTTTTCGGGGCCCGAGTACGAGTACATAAACAGCTGAGTATGGGCCGAGTACGAGTACACCATAAGAAACAAAAATGCCAAGTTATGTTCTGAACATTATTATAATGTACCTGCATCATCAAGTCCAAGCGTCTAAAGTTTCACCAACAGTTTTTTATCATGTTTTTTATTGACCTTTTACACAACATGATGAACCTACTCAAAAAGTTACATCACATGTAATTGAGCCAGACATTTCTCCTTTTGGGAATTTTCCTAACAGCCCAAGAACTTTTTATGTATGTGTACTTTTGAGTCCGAACGTGCAGTATCAAAAGAGAAAATAATTGATTGTATTCCCGAGTACGGGTATCGAATACCGAGTACAAAATGCCGAGTCCTGGTCTGAGTCTGAGTACAAAAAGCCGAGTCCAAATTTTTTCCCTAGTACTGAAAATTGAGTTTGGGCAGAGTACTTTGTGGTACTCGAGTTGCACTCGAGTACAAGTACTCCAACACTGGTTTGTATATGGACCTGAAATATACAAATCAAAAGATTAGCTGGCCTAACGTTTCAAACTTAAGCAAGTTCTTTCTCAAAGGCAAATGACAGTGTACATGAAACAAACATGTAGGGAACACACATGCAAGAGGGGGTGGGTGGAGAAACACAAAAGAGGGATTCAAAGGAGAGTGACTGTGGGTGAACATCAAAGGGAGGGGAAGGGCCAGCAAGGAAGTGCGCGACTGCGCATATCCACCTCCTGGGACATCCTTTGGACTTAGACTTTTGCCCGAGCTTCCCATTCAAATTACGCACGTAAGTCCGATTCCAGCCCCCTCGGAGGATTTTTTAAAAGCGAAAATGGCACACTCTATCGCCCCTCCAGACTCTCTCCCACCCCGTATTAGGGGGTACTTGCGGGTGGCGGGGTATTCTGCAATTAACTCGTAAACGGCGATAGGTCAATTGACCTATCGCCGTTTACGAGTTAACCACGCCACTTAAACAACCCTATGGGAATTTTGTGTGGTAATTTTTGTTTGTCTCAGATTTTGCGCGTTCCACGTGGAATTATTGATGTGATTGGACAATAATTCACAAGCTGCGTTGACGCGATTCGATCGCGATAGGTCAATTAATCCCATCTCTGTGCAGGCGTACACACGCACGCATACGCAACAAGCCGTATTCCGACTACTGTTTTATGAATGGTACATGAATGTGAAACAGCCGCCGGCATACGGCTTGTCGCACATGCGTGCGTGCGCCCGCAGAGGGGTGACGTCATAAGGTCGAGGGGTCACGATTTGAACTCCATGACAGCGAAAAGACATTTCAATGATTTTCCGTTTTAGTGGAAACCAAACGGAATTAACGGAATTGGCCTCTTTCATTGTGCATTCATTTACATGTATGAAATAATGTCAAATGGAAATGAAACAGATTTTTGTACACTGTTCTAATGGGCGAAACGGAAATGAAGATTTGTCAAAATTGACTTTTCTGAAATGGAACATCATTGGCTCTAGGTAAGTGAACCTTAATTAGTACCTCAATCTTAGCTTGAAAATTGCAGCTCTAGCCTAAAGCAGGAATTTTCAAGCTACTCCATCCATGGAGGAAGGATCATAAATCCGCAGGTGGCGTATGCTAGTATTTTGGTGGTCGAGTTAAGGGTGAAATCGGATGTTTTTGTTGGGACGGAAGAGTTCCATATACGGACATCACTATTTTGAAGTTTTATAAACTCTAACACGTATAAAAAGTGGCGCTTTTTTTTTAGGGGAATTTAGCGAGGAAAAGTAAAAAATTAAATAAATACAAATTATTTGCTTGAAATCTCTCTCCTCTACCATCTCTCATGTACACTCCTCTGTCCTCTCTTCCACCACCACCACGCCACCTCTCTGTCACTGTCTATGTGCTCCTTTTTCCATTTTCCTCGCCGAGGTTCGTACCTCCATCAAAATCAAGCCTGTAAGAGATTGTGGGTTAATACATGGTACGCTTACCCGCTCGGCCACGAGCGCTTGTTACTCCTTGTAGCATTTTAGTCATACTTACAGTGTATGTCGCAATCTGGCTTCTGAAATATTTAAATTAGGAATATTAATTTATGACGTACACAATTTGGAATACTCCAAAGTAACACGGGGTGGAGCATACTGTTGAATTCTGCAAGGAGCGTGGAGTGATTGCAAGCTGCCCGCCCAACCATGGCCCAACTACTAACTAGCACTTTGCGGCCTTTGCGTGCGTGATTGACATCCCTAACCCTATTCCTAACCCTAACTCTATTCATAACCCTAACCCTAACCCTTACCCATGCGAGAGCGGACTCGGTCGACAGTCACGGATTGTCCCTCCAAATACTACTGCTCCCTCTCTTAAAAAATGGTAGAAACCCAAAGTGTTGTTTATTCATTGCATGAAATCACACTGCTTATTGGTTAGTGCCTTGTCACGCGCACATCGTGCACTTCCTAATACTTCAATATGGCTGCCTACATGATTGAATGTGCGAACGATATGTGCACTAAAAATATCGCCTAAAAACCACTTCTTCACGAGAGAATTTCAGTTTTCCCCAGCTGAATGGGTTTATCTGCAATGAAGACACAAGGTGAGGTGAAATTTGTTATGTTTGGTAGCGATTCCGTGATGTCCGTAGGCCTACATGTATATGGAACTCTTGCCCTATACTATGCCCCGCCGCATGAGTAGACTCTCGCTCTGGGCCATAGACCATATCGCAAATACCGCCTGGTCGAGACGTCACAATGGTCACAAGGGATTGTGGGAAGGAAATGGGAGCAATTTTGGTGCGCATTTCTTTCCCATGTCTAAGCCTGTTCGATATGACGATATTTCCCGATATTTCGATATTTTTTTCATATCGAAAACCGTATCGGCCCCTTTAAAAATAACCGGAATATCGGCGAATTCGATATACCAAAGAATAGCGCGATATAGGTCCTATGTTCCTTTTGGCCGCATTACGTGTGGATTTGTCCAGTTTACTTTGCTCGAAATTCCAGTTATTTCCAATTATTGGAAGGTAGAATAGCATATAATATATCATGATGTACCATGGAGGAATAAACAAATATATACATGCACTAAACGTTTTCTAAACCCCAACAGGACATCTCCGCTCCACGCGATTTACCCTCCGCGTAGTACGTTGGCAAGTGCAAACAACGTCTTATTCCCAGTGTACAATGTACGTACGTACGTACGTACCCACACGCTTGCGAACTCATACTGAGATCGAGGGGTATGGCAATTGTTTGCAATAAGGTCAACCCCTGTAGCGCATCTGCGCGTGCGCGTTGCTTTGTTGCTAGCCTTGGTCAAGTGCAAGTAACCGCACTGAATGCCACCGTCTTTCCCCAGTGTACAAGGCACACGTATGTGTAGTTTATACATGTAGCGAACTGCGTCTTGAGAAAAGATTAAAACACGTGCCGGCACCATTGTACATTAACATTGTGCAATGTCATGTTGTCTTCACAAAATATACGACACGATCGTTTGTTGACAGCTCGCATGTGATCGTCCATGGTATTATCATCTGTGTTACTAATCAACAATGCTAAAATAGAGACAAACGCTAGTCTTTCTGGAGTGCCATAAAGTAGCCAACTGAAGGTAAATGTCGTAAAACTCCAAATACTCAACGAACGAAGGGAAGCCTTGTCAAACCGGCCCGGCCCCCGTTCTATCCTGCCGCTCCCTCAATCCCGGTGGCCCCGATCTCATAATGCCGTGGTGACTTCCGTCATGTAGTATTTTTATTCCTCCGTTCTTCCGGTAATGAAAAAGTGACGTCATCACGATAATATCAAATATCGCGATATTTTTCTGCCGATATTTCGGTATCAAAATAAATGGATATCGAACAGCCTTACCCATGTCCCTAGTAACCATTGTGACGTCTCATCCAGGCGGTATTTGCGATTAGGTCTATAGGCCTACTTTAAGGCCATGAGAATGAAAGTATGAGTTTACCGTCCACCGCCCGCATGCCGTCAAAGCCCCTGCCAAAAAATTTCATTATTTCAAAATATTTCATTATTTCCAATTAAAATCATACAATTTATCCCAACTGTCCATCCAGAATTCCAAACATGCTTTTGCAATCGAAAAACGCTTTATTTGCATCCTTCAATTTGGTTGTTGTATTTTTTCTGACCGGCAACTTCACGAAATCCCGCACAACCAACCTGTATCGGCTCTAACCATATCCATGCCATCATCCGACGGCAGTGAAATGTATGGCGATAGTACTACATGTAGGCTGAAGCACTGAAGTTTAGAATAGTTCTCGTCTTTGCGTTAGGCTCTGCTCCGCAATACAATTGCATAGCGTAGCATAGCGATAGAGACGAGGAACCAGTCCAGCTGCTGTTCTGCGAGACCTAGTACGCACGTTCTGATCGGTCGATGGACACTACGCGCAAAAATATCGGCCAATAGAAATCGCTTTCTATCTTCACCATGGACGACACTGCTTCAGTAACCCGGATGCCCGTACTCGATTTCTCGATTTATTGAACGAATGCGGTATTTTCCATCAATCTCAATGTAGCATTAAAATGACGAGTCTGAAGTAAATACTCGAATAAATACTTGAAGAATGTTTTGATGAAGCCAGCAGATATAAAAATCTAAAACATGGCATGCATTTAAGTCGATGATTGCATTCAAAGCTGGCAATGATCCCCTGTGATGATCGATGACCGAGCAGCCGATCGTTCCATACTTGGTCACGTCACGTGACGGAAAGAGTTCCATATCCGGCCATCACTTAGTCCCAGTAACTAGGACCCTACTTATCGCTTTTTTTACATCTGGACATGAACTGGCGATAGTAGGGTCCTAGCGAATTGTTTACAAAAAACGGCACGGTTACAAAATCGACAACATACACATGACATTAGGCTCCAAAAACATGGTAAAAACATTCCAAATGAGAAAGAAAGTTACCCCGATTAAATCTATACATTCATGGCATTCCCTAAGGCCACTTAAATTGTTCACAACAACCGGTAATTTGACCCAAAAAAATAAATAATGTTCTGACAAGCATACCGCTGAAATCTGCCAGGCACCGTTCGCCATCGAATTTTTGGTTAAGACCGGTTCGGACTCGGCCGGCTAGCTCGGGAGGCCGAGGGCGCGTCGGACGTCACAGTCATACAAACAACAAATCACGCATTATCAACGACTGTTTCATGGTACCATCTTCCAATGGGTCATCTACAACTTGGGTGTATTAAAAGCCCATACTGTCGCACGTACATGTGTCGCACCATGAAACAGTCGTTGATAATGCGTGATTTGTTGTTTGTATGACTGTGACGTCCGACGCGCCCTCCCGAGCCGGCCGAGTCCGAACCGGTCTTAACCAAAAATTCGATGGCGAACGGTGCCTGGCAGATTTCAGCGGTATGCTTGTCAGAACATTATTTTTTTTTTTTGGTCAAATTACCGGTTGTTGTGAACAATTTAAGCGGCCTTAGGGAATGCCATGAATGTATAGATTTAATCGGGGTAACTTTCTTTCTCATTTGGAATGTTTTTACCATGTTTTTGGAGCCTAATGTCATGTGTATGTTGTCGATTTTGTAACCGTGCCGTTTTTTGTACACAATTCGCTAGGACCCTACTATCGCCAGTTCATGTCCAGATGTTAAAAAAGCGATAAGTAGGGTCCTAGTTACTGGGACTAGCCATCACTTATTTTCCCTTAACCCTACACTGCCGAATCCATCATTTATCAATATCAATACGAATTTCCACACACCCTGGGGGTTAGGATTAATATGACTTAAAAACTACTCAAAAAGTGTAAATCTGATGAAGAAACACGAATTTAGGAGGGACAAAATTTCAAAAGTTTGACTTTTTCTGTCATGGCCCATAGACTTTGTGCACGAGGTCCAAGTGATGGCCGGATGGATCTCTTTCCAAAGTTTACAGATTTTTTAGATTTCTTAAATGGAAATCATTCGGCCTCAAACTCGGCATACAGGTTCACTTACCCAAGCATCTCAATATTTCGCCATAATTAGGACTTTTTCGTGGTTCTGTCTGGTGTAATTTGCCTAAAAATGTCCAACATAAACTGGTTTACCTTCTCAGCCGTGAAGACAAATTCAATATGGCGGAATCATGTCTGCGCAGGCGCACAGCTCGTCGGCACTAAAAAACCCGACGGTTGTTTCATGAAATATCCAATTGCACTGACGCAAGGGCGAGGTGCTTACAAAGCTGAAAACATAATGAACACAACTTAATGAACATACCAGAATGACCAAAGAAATGATGGGCAAAAAAAGGGGAAGCAGTTTTGAAATAAGCAATACCTAAACCATGCTCAATCCAGTAGCGTAGCCAGGGCTGTCCCCGGGGGCTGTCTCCCGTGTTTGCGGAATTTTCAGTGGGGGAGGGGAGGGGGGAGGGAAGGGGGGGGGGGGAGGGGAGGGGGGGGGGGGGAGAGGAGGGGGGAGGAGGGGGGGGGGCGCGAGGGGGCGAAGATTTGTTTATGGGAGGTGCGCCCCCCCCCCCCCCCCCCCCCCCCCCCCCCCTCACCAGCTACGCCACTGGCTCAATCCAAAAAGAAGGACCAGCACGGAGCGGGGGTGTGAACGTTTGAGAGGTTGAATTGGATCCGGAGAATATTTTTTGGAGTTTGGTGAAAATTTGAACAGCTTCAGCTTTGCGGTTTCTTTAATTATTTTTATTCCATGTTAGAGCAATTTTCTCCGGAACAGTTTTAAAAAAATCACGGAAATTGGTCAAAATGGTTTAAAAGTTATGGAATAATTGTGTGTGTGCGTGATGCAAACGTGTAATTACAGGGACTATTGTGTGTTGCCCTTTTAGATTCCCTAATCTTCATATCCAGACCCGTTCCACCCCCCGCCCCCCCCCCCCCCCAAAAAAAAGACACCTGACAAAAAAGACAAAGACCACACAAAAAGAAATTATACAAACAAATTACCCCACCCCCCCCCAAAAAAAATAAATAAATAAATAAATCACCAGACAAGAAGAAAACAAACAACAAAACACAATCAAATAGCCCAGACAGGGGGGAAAGAAGGGAAGGGATATTGCTATAGCGGCTGAACACTTTTGAAAGTGGGGGAGAGCCAAATCCGCGCCAGTGCTATGTTTCTTTATATGCGGAACTGCCAAAAGTGGGTGGGGGGGGGGGGGGCAATTGCCCATTTGGGAGAAAGTTGATGTGGGGGGAGATGGGGGAAATGGCCTCCCTGTTCCGCCGGCAGTGGCTAAGAGAGGCGACGGTTAAAGATCGATTCGGCATTAAATGTATAATCATTAAAACTTCCTCCTCCCCCCCAAAAAAGAGGCGGAGGAAGCGGGGTGGGGGTGGGCGGGTGAGTACTTGAATGGAGATACATTGTAGGGCAGGAATTTGCAGGAGTGTTTTGCTGTCATACTCGGATTATTTCAAAACGGGATCGTGAAGGATACGGCTGGTGATAATTAATTGTAGAGGAATTATCCAAGGGACGCAATTCCCCCATAATAGTCCAAACTTACTTCAAAGTTTTGACGATAGGATATTCTTTTATATATAAAAAAACCTGTGCACCTGCCTATCAACACCACATGTTCTCCACTGTAGGCAGTGTTCATTATATGTAGACCGATAAGATTTCTCAACGTCTTATACAACTCGAAATCAATGTCTTTTTATTGGTGTAGTGCCTTTCGTCGTCATTGTTGCCACCTGAACTAGCTACATTACGTTAACCACCAACATCATGGATAATGTTGACGACATTATTGAAGACTTGCCTGTTAATTTAGGGTCACCGGCTAAATGAAAGCCAGAAACAAGCCCTTCAATATCTTCTGATGAAAAAGAACGTCCTGGCTGTACTGCCCACGGGTTCAGGTAAAAGTACCATTTTCGGTCTTATGCCCCTCATCCACGACAAGGTGAGAACACAGGCACTTAATCAATAATTTTGTTTGCTACATGGGGTCATTTTTTTTTATTCAAAGGAAACTTATGACCAAGTAAAAAAAGAACACCGGTTGATCGTCCGTTTTTTGTAAGAGGATGTTGAGGCTTTTTTATTTGTTATTGAGAAATTCAATAGGCTAAAACAGCCATATTTAGTTTGCACAATATATGTGTCTTTAAATAAGGAGGCCCTTTTGATTGGTTTCTTCTATATAGTTGTATTCTATAGTGGACAATCACAAAACCATCTTAAAATGCTTATTGAAAATTACTTAGCTGTTACTTCTGAAACATCTGCCTGAAACAATTTGATGCAGCCTCAAAAAAGCAAGCGGGGAGGACGACCACAACTGGTATTTTTTGTTAGTTTACTTGGCCTAATTTATAAATTCTTAACTTCTCACGTTTTTTTCTTTTTTTTCTTTTAACTTCTGTCAAACAACTCCTATTGGCATGGGCACGAAGCAGCCAGTAATTACATGTCCATGCATGAGTCGAGTCCGGAGTCCAATAGTTGACTTTAAATTCATACGAGAGTATCAATTGAAGGAGAGAGGCCTCGGCAGCAATAATAAGCAATAGCTAGGCTTAATTGAACAGAACAAAAAAAACACGAAAGTATCAGCATATTGCAGTCAACCTATTTGCTGACTTGCTTTCATGTTCAGCTGTATTATAACGAAAACATCCTCATCATTATGTTTAAAATTGGGACAAATTAAAAAAAAAAATTCCCCTCACTGGAGTATCAAATTCTGCTTGGATAGGGCCTATATGTTTTTTGTATTTTGCAATAAATTTAAGGACACTCATGGAGGAAGAAAATGTGTTTTCTTCCTCCATGGGACACTTAACCGGACACTAAATCAAACACTAAAACGTGTACAAATACAATATGGCCCTAGGCAATACACAGAACGTAATCACCTATACATAAATGTTATCGAAAATCGCACTTCTGGGGATGATTTTACGAGATTACCTCAAT
Source organism: Hippasteria phrygiana (assembly GCA_037893225.1). Lineage (NCBI taxonomy): Eukaryota > Metazoa > Echinodermata > Asteroidea > Valvatida > Goniasteridae > Hippasteria > Hippasteria phrygiana. Next base: position 46,861 of record JAZGUH010000955.1, on the reverse strand, counting down.
TATTGGCAACGCAAACAACACTTGCACACAGCACATTCTATTCGCACCAAATAGTACGGCAAGCTCGCGCACATCACAACACAGGGCGGCGCTCTGCTAGCCTTTGGTATATTTTCACGAAACAACCGTCGGCCCGGCGACGAGCTGTGCGCCTGCGCAGACATGATTCCGCCATATTGAATAGGCTTCACCATTGATCTCCATTATAATACCTGGCTGATCCTGGCCCTAAATTTCGGGCCTGAATTCAGGCTAGCCTGATTTTCACGTCAGGATATTTTTACGTTCAGAGGCTTCGCCCGCATTTACCCATACGGTGGCCGATAGACAACGCAACTATAAAATATCAATGTAGATCAGTTGTATCTTGATTTTAAGTAACATATTAAGGAAATAGGCCTACTGTTAATTTCGGCCGATGGTGCCGAATTCATATTGAGAAAAGCAAAAATCCATTATAGTAAATAAATCAAATAAAATAAAATAGAAAACACTATTTTGTAGCCTTACGTACTTGTATTACGAACGGGGGCGCTGTTCATCATGGCCAGGTTATGATGTGACACATCACTTCTAATGGACGAAATATATACCTTTTCCCATCAATTTCGCATATTTTGTTGAAAAAATGCCAATATTTATCATGAAACTGAAGGCGCCCCAAATAAACTGGGCATAAACAGTGTCAGCCTCATTAATTTTAAATAGATTTTTAATTTTAAACAAAAAGCTCAAAGTCAGTCTTGAAGAGGCGCAGAATGCAGTTTTTCCAACAATTTTGTTCCATTATATATAAATGCCAGAAAATTCTAATTATTATTAATGAACTTGGAAGAACAACACCTGAACTGGATCTGAAAAGCGCCCCGAATGAATTAGTGAAGAAATAGTGTCCGTCTAATAAATTTTAAATAAAGACACTTTTTCGGTGAAAAAAGTTAAAAACAAGTCACAATAGTCATAATGACGTTTTTTAAACTATTTTGTACCATTATTAATTACCGAAAATTGCAATTTTTATTAATGAACATGGAACAACAACACCTGAACTGGATCTGAAAAGCGCCCCGAATGAAATAGTGAAGAAACAGTTTTCCGTTTAATGAATTTTAAATGAAGACGGATTTTCGGTTAAAAAAGCTAAAAATCATTCACGACGAGTCATAATGCCGTTTTTAAAACAATTTTGTACCATTCTTAATACCCGAAAATTCAAATTTTTATTAATGAACTTGGAAGAACTACACCTGAACTGGATCTGAAAAGCGCCCCGAATGAAATATTGAAGAAAAAGTGTCCGTTTAATGAATTTTAAATGGAGACGGATTTTCGTTTTAAAACGATTAAAATCAGTCACGAAGAGTCAGAATTCCGTTTTTTCAACAATTTTGTACCATTCTTAAAGCCCGAAAATTGCAATTTTTATTAATGAACTTGGAAGAACAACACTTGAACTGGATCTGAAAAGCGCCCCGAAGGAAATAGTGTCCGTCTCATGAATTTTAAAAAAGACGGATTTTCGATTTAAAAAATCAAAAAATCAGTCACAAAGAGTAAAAATGCCGTTTTTTCAACAATTTTGTACCATTCTTAATACCCGAAAATTCAAATTTTTATTAATGAACTTGGAAGAACTACACCTGAACTGGATCTGAAAAGCGCCCCGAATGAAATATTGAAGAAAAAGTGTCCGTTTAATGAATTTTAAATGGAGACGGATTTTCGTTTTAAAACGATTAAAATCAGTCACGAAGAGTCAGAATTCCGTTTTTTCAACAATTTTGTACCATTCTTAAAGCCCGAAAATTGCAATTTTTATTAATGAACTTGGAAGAACAACACTTGAACTGGATCTGAAAAGCGCCCCGAAGGAAATAGTGTCCGTCTCATGAATTTTAAAAAAGACGGATTTTCGATTTAAAAAATCAAAAAATCAGTCACAAAGAGTAAAAATGCCGTTTTTTCAACAATTTTGTACCATTCTTAATACCCGAAAATTCAAATTTTTATTAATGAACTTGGAAGAACAACACCTGAACTGGATCTGAAAAGCGCCCCGAATGAAATAGTGAAGAAATAGTGTCCGTCTAATGAATTTTAAATACGGACACTTTTTCGGTGAAAAAAGTTAAAAACAAGTCACAATAGTCATAATGACGTTTTTTAAACAATTTTGTACCATTCTTAATTCCCGAAAATTGCAATTTTTATTAATGAACATGGAAGAACAACACCTGAACTGGATCTGAAAAGCGCCCCGAATGAAATAGTGAAGAAACAGTTTTCCGTTTAATGAATTTTAAATGAAGACGGATTTTCCGTTAAAAAGCTATAAATCATTCACGACGAGTCATAATGCCGTTTTTAAAACAATTTTGTACCATTCTTAATACCCGAAAATTCAAATTTTTATTAATGAACTTGGAAGAACTACACCTGAACTGGATCTGAAAAGCGCCCCGAATGAAATATTGAAGAAAAAGTGTCCGTTTAATGAATTTTAAATGGAGACGGATTTTCGTTTTAAAACGATTAAAATCAGTCACGAAGAGTCAGAATGCCGTTTTTTCAACAATTTTGTACCATTCTTAAAGCCCGAAAATTGCAATTTTTATTAATGAACTTGGAAGAACAACACTTGAACTGGATCTGAAAAGCGCCCCGAAGGAAATAGTGTCCGTTTAATGAATTTTAAATGAAGACAGATTTTCGGTTAAAATAGCTAAAAATCAGTCTCTAAGAGTCAGAATGCCGCTTTTTCAACAATTTTGTACCATTCTTAATGCCCGAAAATTGAGATTTTTATTAAAGAACTTGGAAGAACAACACTTGAACTAGATCTGAAAAGCGCCCCGAATGAAATAGTGAAGAAATAGTGTCCGTCTCATGAATTTTAAAAAAGACGTATTTTCGGTTTAAAAAATCTAAAAATCAGTCACAAAGAGTAAAAATGCCGTTTTTTTCAACAATTTTGTACCATTCTTAATACCCGAAAATTCAAAATTTTTATTAATGAACTTGGAAGAACTACACCTGAACTGGATCTGAAAAGCGCTCCGAATGAAATATTGAAGAAAAAGTGTCCGTTTAATAAATTTTAAATGGTGACGGATTTTCGTTTTAAAACGATTAAAATCAGTCACGAAGAGTCAGAATGCCGTTTTTTCAACAATTTTGTACCATTCTTAAAGCCCGAAAATTGCATTTTTTATTAATGAACTTGGAAGAACAACACTTGAACTGGATCTGAAAAGCGCCCCGAAGGAAATAGTGTCCGTTTAATGAATTTTAAATGAAGACAGATTTTCGGTTAAAATAGCTAAAAATCAGTCTCTAAGAGTCAGAATGCCGCTTTTTCAACAATTTTGTACCATTCTTAATGCCCGAAAATTGAGATTTTTATTAAAGAACTTGGAAGAACAACACTTGAACTAGATCTGAAAAGCGCCCCGAATGAAATAGTGAAGAAATAGTGTCCGTCTCATGAATTTTAAAAAAGACGTATTTTCGGTTAAAAAAATCTAAAAATCAGTCACAAAGAGTAAAAATGCCGTTTTTTTCAACAATTTTGTACCATTCTTAATACCCGAAAATTCAAATTTTTATTAATGAAATTGGAAGAACAACACCTGAACTGGATCTGAAAAGCGCCCCGAATGAAATAGTAAAGAAATAGTGTCTGTCTCATGCATTTTAAATAAGGACGTTTTTTCGGTTTAAGAAATCTAAAAATCAGTCACGAAGAGTCAGAATGCCGTTTTTTCGACAATTTTGTACCAGTCTTAATGCCCGGAAATTCCAATTTGTATTAATGAACTTGGAAGAACAACACCTGAACTGGATCTGAAAAGCGCCCCGAATGAAATAGTGAAGAAATAGTGTCCGTCTAATGAATTTTAAATACGGACACTTTTTCGGTGAAAAAAATTATAAACAAGTCACAATAGTCATAATGACGTTTTTTAAACAATTTTGTACCATTATTAATTCCCGAAAATTGCAATTTTTATTAATGAACATGGAAGAACAACACCTGAACTGGATCTGAAAAGCGCCCCGAATGAAATAGTGAAGAAACAGTTTTCCGTTTAATGAATTTTAAATGAAGACGGATTTTCCGTTAAAAAGCTATAAATCATTCACGACGAGTCATAATGCCGTTTTAAAAACAATTTTGTACCATTCTTAATACCCGAAAATTCAAAATTTTTATTAATGAACTTGGAAGAACTACACCTGAACTGGATCTGAAAAGCGCTCCGAATGAAATATTGAAGAAAAAGTGTCCGTTTAATAAATTTTAAATGGTGACGGATTTTCGTTTTAAAACGATTAAAATCAGTCACGAAGAGTCAGAATGCCGTTTTTTCAACAATTTTGTACCATTCTTAAAGCCCGAAAATTGCATTTTTTATTAATGAACTTGGAAGAACAACACTTGAACTGGATCTGAAAAGCGCCCCAAAGAAAATAGTGAAGAAATAGTGTCCGTTTAATGAATTTTAAATGAAGACAGATATTCGGTTAAAATAGCTAAAAATCAGTCACAAAGAGTCAGAATGCCGTTTTTTCAACAATTTTGTACCATTCTTAATGCCCGAAAATTCAGATTTTTATTAATGAACTTGGAAGAACAACACTTGAACTGGATCTGAAAAGCGCCCCGAATGAAATAGTGAAGAAATAGTGTCCGTCTCATGAATTTTAAAAAAGACGTATTTTCGGTTTAAAAAATCTAAAAATCAGTCACAAAGAGTAAAAATGCCGTTTTTTTCAACAATTTTGTACCATTCTTAATACCCGAAAATTCAAAATTTTTATTAATGAACTTGGAAGAACTACACCTGAACTGGATCTGAAAAGCGCTCCGAATGAAATATTGAAGAAAAAGTGTCCGTTTAATAAATTTTAAATGGTGACGGATTTTCGTTTTAAAACGATTAAAATCAGTCACGAAGAGTCAGAATGCCGTTTTTTCAACAATTTTGTACCATTCTTAAAGCCCGAAAATTGCATTTTTTATTAATGAACTTGGAAGAACAACACTTGAACTGGATCTGAAAAGCGCCCCGAAGGAAATAGTGTCCGTTTAATGAATTTTAAATGAAGACAGATTTTCGGTTAAAATAGCTAAAAATCAGTCTCTAAGAGTCAGAATGCCGCTTTTTCAACAATTTTGTACCATTCTTAATGCCCGAAAATTGAGATTTTTATTAAAGAACTTGGAAGAACAACACTTGAACTAGATCTGAAAAGCGCCCCGAATGAAATAGTGAAGAAATAGTGTCCGTCTCATGAATTTTAAAAAAGACGTATTTTCGGTTTAAAAAATCTAAAAATCAGTCACAAAGAGTAAAAATGCCGTTTTTTTAAACAATTTTGTACCATTCTTAATACCCGAAAATTCAAATTTTTATTAATGAAATTGGAAGAACAACACCTGAACTGGATCTGAAAAGCGCCCCGAATGAAATAGTAAAGAAATAGTGTCTGTCTCATGCATTTTAAATAAGGACGTTTTTTCGGTTTAAGAAATCTAAAAATCAGTCACGAAGAGTCAGAATGCCGTTTTTTCGACAATTTTGTACCAGTCTTAATGCCCGGAAATTCCAATTTGTATTAATGAACTTGGAAGAACAACACCTGAACTGGATCTGAAAAGCGCCCCGAATGAAATAGTGAAGAAATAGTGTCCGTCTAATGAATTTTAAATACGGACACTTTTTCGGTGAAAAAAATTATAAACAAGTCACAATAGTCATAATGACGTTTTTTAAACAATTTTGTACCATTATTAATTCCCGAAAATTGCAATTTTTATTAATGAACATGGAAGAACAACACCTGAACTGGATCTGAAAAGCGCCCCGAATGAAATAGTGAAGAAACAGTTTTCCGTTTAATGAATTTTAAATGAAGACGGATTTTCCGTTAAAAAGCTATAAATCATTCACGACGAGTCATAATGCCGTTTTTAAAACAATTTTGTACCATTCTTAATACCCGAAAATTCAAATTTTTATTAATGAACTTGGAAGAACTACACCTGAACTGGATCTGAAAAGCGCCCCGAATGAAATATTGAAGAAAAAGTGTCCGTTTAATGAATTTTAAATGGAGACGGATTTTCGTTTTAAAACGATTAAAATCAGTCACGAAGAGTCAGAATTCCGTTTTTTCAACAATTTTGTACCATTCTTAAAGCCCGAAAATTGCAATTTTTATTAATGAACTTGGAAGAACAACACTTGAACTGGATCTGAAAAGCGCCCCGAAGGAAATAGTGTCCGTCTCATGAATTTTAAAAAAGACGGATTTTCGATTTAAAAAATCAAAAAATCAGTCACAAAGAGTAAAAATGCCGTTTTTTCAACAATTTTGTACCATTCTTAATACCCGAAAATTCAAATTTTTATTAATGAACTTGGAAGAACAACACCTGAACTGGATCTGAAAAGCGCCCCGAATGAAATAGTGAAGAAATAGTGTCCGTCTAATGAATTTTAAATACGGACACTTTTTCGGTGAAAAAAGTTAAAAACAAGTCACAATAGTCATAATGACGTTTTTTAAACAATTTTGTACCATTCTTAATTCCCGAAAATTGCAATTTTTATTAATGAACATGGAAGAACAACACCTGAACTGGATCTGAAAAGCGCCCCGAATGAAATAGTGAAGAAACAGTTTTCCGTTTAATGAATTTTAAATGAAGACGGATTTTCCGTTAAAAAGCTATAAATCATTCACGACGAGTCATAATGCCGTTTTTAAAACAATTTTGTACCATTCTTAATACCCGAAAATTCAAATTTTTATTAATGAACTTGGAAGAACTACACCTGAACTGGATCTGAAAAGCGCCCCGAATGAAATATTGAAGAAAAAGTGTCCGTTTAATGAATTTTAAATGGAGACGGATTTTCGTTTTAAAACGATTAAAATCAGTCACGAAGAGTCAGAATGCCGTTTTTTCAACAATTTTGTACCATTCTTAAAGCCCGAAAATTGCAATTTTTATTAATGAACTTGGAAGAACAACACTTGAACTGGATCTGAAAAGCGCCCCGAAGGAAATAGTGTCCGTTTAATGAATTTTAAATGAAGACAGATTTTCGGTTAAAATAGCTAAAAATCAGTCTCTAAGAGTCAGAATGCCGCTTTTTCAACAATTTTGTACCATTCTTAATGCCCGAAAATTGAGATTTTTATTAAAGAACTTGGAAGAACAACACTTGAACTAGATCTGAAAAGCGCCCCGAATGAAATAGTGAAGAAATAGTGTCCGTCTCATGAATTTTAAAAAAGACGTATTTTCGGTTTAAAAAATCTAAAAATCAGTCACAAAGAGTAAAAATGCCGTTTTTTTCAACAATTTTGTACCATTCTTAATACCCGAAAATTCAAAATTTTTATTAATGAACTTTAAATGGTGACGGATTTTCGTTTTAAAACGATTAAAATCAGTCACGAAGAGTCAGAATGCCGTTTTTTCAACAATTTTGTACCATTCTTAAAGCCCGAAAATTGCATTTTTTATTAATGAACTTGGAAGAACAACACTTGAACTGGATCTGAAAAGCGCCCCGAAGGAAATAGTGAAGAAATAGTGTCCGTCTAATGAATTTTAAATACGGACACTTTTTCGGTGAAAAAAATTATAAACAAGTCACAATAGTCATAATGACGTTTTTTAAACAATTTTGTACCATTATTAATTCCCGAAAATTGCAATTTTTATTAATGAACATGGAAGAACAACACCTGAACTGGATCTGAAAAGCGCCCCGAATGAAATAGTGAAGAAACAGTTTTCCGTTTAATGAATTTTAAATGAAGACGGATTTTCCGTTAAAAAGCTATAAATCATTCACGACGAGTCATAATGCCGTTTTTAAAACAATTTTGTACCATTCTTAATACCCGAAAATTCAAATTTTTATTAATGAACTTGGAAGAACTACACCTGAACTGGATCTGAAAAGCGCCCCGAATGAAATATTGAAGAAAAAGTGTCCGTTTAATGAATTTTAAATGGAGACGGATTTTCGTTTTAAAACAATTAAAATCAGTCACGAAGAGTCAGAATTCCGTTTTTTCAACAATTTTGTACCATTCTTAAAGCCCGAAAATTGCAATTTTTATTAATGAACTTGGAAGAACAACACTTGAACTGGATCTGAAAAGCGCCCCGAAGGAAATAGTGTCCGTCTCATGAATTTTAAAAAAGACGGATTTTCGATTTAAAAAATCAAAAAATCAGTCACAAAGAGTAAAAATGCCGTTTTTTCAACAATTTTGTACCATTCTTAATACCCGAAAATTCAAATTTTTATTAATGAACTTGGAAGAACAACACCTGAACTGGATCTGAAAAGCGCCCCGAATGAAATAGTGAAGAAATAGTGTCCGTCTAATGAATTTTAAATACGGACACTTTTTCGGTGAAAAAAGTTAAAAACAAGTCACAATAGTCATAATGACGTTTTTTAAACAATTTTGTACCATTCTTAATTCCCGAAAATTGCAATTTTTATTAATGAACATGGAAGAACAACACCTGAACTGGATCTGAAAAGCGCCCCGAATGAAATAGTGAAGAAACAGTTTTCCGTTTAATGAATTTTAAATGAAGACGGATTTTCCGTTAAAAAGCTATAAATCATTCACGACGAGTCATAATGCCGTTTTTAAAACAATTTTGTACCATTCTTAATACCCGAAAATTCAAATTTGTATTAATGAACTTGGAAGAACTACACCTGAACTGGATCTGAAAAGCGCCCCGAATGAAATATTGAAGAAAAAGTGTCCGTTTAATGAATTTTAAATGGAGACGGATTTTCGTTTTAAAACGATTAAAATCAGTCACGAAGAGTCAGAATGCCGTTTTTTCAACAATTTTGTACCATTCTTAAAGCCCGAAAATTGCAATTTTTATTAATGAACTTGGAAGAACAACACTTGAACTGGATCTGAAAAGCGCCCCGAAGGAAATAGTGTCCGTTTAATGAATTTTAAATGAAGACAGATTTTCGGTTAAAATAGCTAAAAATCAGTCTCTAAGAGTCAGAATGCCGCTTTTTCAACAATTTTGTACCATTCTTAATGCCCGAAAATTGAGATTTTTATTAAAGAACTTGGAAGAACAACACTTGAACTAGATCTGAAAAGCGCCCCGAATGAAATAGTGAAGAAATAGTGTCCGTCTCATGAATTTTAAAAAAGACGTATTTTCGGTTTAAAAAATCTAAAAATCAGTCACAAAGAGTAAAAATGCCGTTTTTTTCAACAATTTTGTACCATTCTTAATACCCGAAAATTCAAAATTTTTATTAATGAACTTGGAAGAACTACACCTGAACTGGATCTGAAAAGCGCTCCGAATGAAATATTGAAGAAAAAGTGTCCGTTTAATAAATTTTAAATGGTGACGGATTTTCGTTTTAAAACGATTAAAATCAGTCACGAAGAGTCAGAATGCCGTTTTTTCAACAATTTTGTACCATTCTTAAAGCCCGAAAATTGCATTTTTTATTAATGAACTTGGAAGAACAACACTTGAACTGGATCTGAAAAGCGCCCCGAAGGAAATAGTGTCCGTTTAATGAATTTTAAATGAAGACAGATTTTCGGTTAAAATAGCTAAAAATCAGTCTCTAAGAGTCAGAATGCCGCTTTTTCAACAATTTTGTACCATTCTTAATGCCCGAAAATTGAGATTTTTATTAAAGAACTTGGAAGAACAACACTTGAACTAGATCTGAAAAGCGCCCCGAATGAAATAGTGAAGAAATAGTGTCCGTCTCATGAATTTTAAAAAAGACGTATTTTCGGTTAAAAAAATCTAAAAATCAGTCACAAAGAGTAAAAATGCCGTTTTTTTCAACAATTTTGTACCATTCTTAATACCCGAAAATTCAAATTTTTATTAATGAAATTGGAAGAACAACACTTGAACTGGATCTGAAAAGCGCCCCGAATGAAATAGTAAAGAAATAGTGTCTGTCTCATGCATTTTAAATAAGGACGTTTTTTCGGTTTAAGAAATCTAAAAATCAGTCACGAAGAGTCAGAATGCCGTTTTTTCGACAATTTTGTACCAGTCTTAATGCCCGGAAATTCCAATTTGTATTAATGAACTTGGAAGAACAACACCTGAACTGGATCTGAAAAGCGCCCCGAATGAAATAGTGAAGAAATAGTGTCCGTCTAATGAATTTTAAATACGGACACTTTTTCGGTGAAAAAAATTATAAACAAGTCACAATAGTCATAATGACGTTTTTTAAACAATTTTGTACCATTATTAATTCCCGAAAATTGCAATTTTTATTAATGAACATGGAAGAACAACACCTGAACTGGATCTGAAAAGCGCCCCGAATGAAATAGTGAAGAAACAGTTTTCCGTTTAATGAATTTTAAATGAAGACGGATTTTCCGTTAAAAAGCTATAAATCATTCACGACGAGTCATAATGCCGTTTTAAAAACAATTTTGTACCATTCTTAATACCCGAAAATTCAAAATTTTTATTAATGAACTTGGAAGAACTACACCTGAACTGGATCTGAAAAGCGCTCCGAATGAAATAGTGAAGAAATAGTGTCCGTCTCATGAATTTTAAAAAAGACGTATTTTCGGTTAAAAAAATCTAAAAATCAGTCACAAAGAGTAAAAATGCCGTTTTTTTAAACAATTTTGTACCATTCTTAATACCCGAAAATTCAAATTTTTATTAATGAAATTGGAAGAACAACACCTGAACTGGATCTGAAAAGCGCCCCGAATGAAATAGTAAAGAAATAGTGTCTGTCTCATGCATTTTAAATAAGGACGTTTTTTCGGTTTAAGAAATCTAAAAATCAGTCACGAAGAGTCAGAATGCCGTTTTTTCGACAATTTTGTACCAGTCTTAATGCCCGGAAATTCCAATTTGTATTAATGAACTTGGAAGAACAACACCTGAACTGGATCTGAAAAGCGCCCCGAATGAAATAGTGAAGAAATAGTGTCCGTCTAATGAATTTTAAATACGGACACTTTTTCGGTGAAAAAAATTATAAACAAGTCACAATAGTCATAATGACGTTTTTTAAACAATTTTGTACCATTATTAATTCCCGAAAATTGCAATTTTTATTAATGAACATGGAAGAACAACACCTGAACTGGATCTGAAAAGCGCCCCGAATGAAATAGTGAAGAAACAGTTTTCCGTTTAATGAATTTTAAATGAAGACGGATTTTCCGTTAAAAAGCTATAAATCATTCACGACGAGTCATAATGCCGTTTTAAAAACAATTTTGTACCATTCTTAATACCCGAAAATTCAAAATTTTTATTAATGAACTTGGAAGAACTACACCTGAACTGGATCTGAAAAGCGCTCCGAATGAAATATTGAAGAAAAAGTGTCCGTTTAATAAATTTTAAATGGTGACGGATTTTCGTTTTAAAACGATTAAAATCAGTCACGAAGAGTCAGAATGCCGTTTTTTCAACAATTTTGTACCATTCTTAAAGCCCGAAAATTGCATTTTTTATTAATGAACTTGGAAGAACAACACTTGAACTGGATCTGAAAAGCGCCCCAAAGAAAATAGTGAAGAAATAGTGTCCGTTTAATGAATTTTAAATGAAGACAGATATTCGGTTAAAATAGCTAAAAATCAGTCACAAAGAGTCAGAATGCCGTTTTTTCAACAATTTTGTACCATTCTTAATGCCCGAAAATTAAGATTTTTATTAATGAACTTGGAAGAACAACACTTGAACTGGATCTGAAAAGCGCCCCGAATGAAATAGTGAAGAAATAGTGTCCGTCTCATGAATTTTAAAAAAGACGTATTTTCGGTTTAAAAAATCTAAAAATCAGTCACAAAGAGTAAAAATGCCGTTTTTTTCAACAATTTTGTACCATTCTTAATACCCGAAAATTCAAAATTTTTATTAATGAACTTGGAAGAACTACACCTGAACTGGATCTGAAAAGCGCTCCGAATGAAATATTGAAGAAAAAGTGTCCGTTTAATAAATTTTAAATGGTGACGGATTTTCGTTTTAAAACGATTAAAATCAGTCACGAAGAGTCAGAATGCCGTTTTTTCAACAATTTTGTACCATTCTTAAAGCCCGAAAATTGCATTTTTTATTAATGAACTTGGAAGAACAACACTTGAACTGGATCTGAAAAGCGCCCCGAAGGAAATAGTGTCCGTTTAATGAATTTTAAATGAAGACAGATTTTCGGTTAAAATAGCTAAAAATCAGTCTCTAAGAGTCAGAATGCCGCTTTTTCAACAATTTTGTACCATTCTTAATGCCCGAAAATTGAGATTTTTATTAAAGAACTTGGAAGAACAACACTTGAACTAGATCTGAAAAGCGCCCCGAATGAAATAGTGAAGAAATAGTGTCCGTCTCATGAATTTTTAAAAAGACGTATTTTCGGTTTAAAAAATCTAAAAATCAGTCACAAAGAGTAAAAATGCCGTTTTTTTCAACAATTTTGTACCATTCTTAATACCCGAAAATTCAAATTTTTATTAATGAAATTGGAAGAACAACACCTGAACTGGATCTGAAAAGCGCCCCGAATGAAATAGTAAAGAAATAGTGTCTGTCTCATGCATTTTAAATAAGGACGTTTTTTCGGTTTTCTTAATGCCCGGAAATTCCAATTTGTATTAATGAACTTGGAAGAACAACACCTGAACTGGATCTGAAAAGCGCCCCGAATGAAATAGTGAAGAAATAGTGTCCGTCTAATGAATTTTAAATACGGACACTTTTTCGGTGAAAAAAATTATAAACAAGTCACAATAGTCATAATGACGTTTTTTAAACAATTTTGTACCATTATTAATTCCCGAAAATTGCAATTTTTATTAATGAACATGGAAGAACAACACCTGAACTGGATCTGAAAAGCGCCCCGAATGAAATAGTGAAGAAACAGTTTTCCGTTTAATGAATTTTAAATGAAGACGGATTTTCCGTTAAAAAGCTATAAATCATTCACGACGAGTCATAATGCCGTTTTAAAAACAATTTTGTACCATTCTTAATACCCGAAAATTCAAAATTTTTATTAATGAACTTGGAAGAACTACACCTGAACTGGATCTGAAAAGCGCTCCGAATGAAATATTGAAGAAAAAGTGTCCGTTTAATAAATTTTAAATGGTGACGGATTTTCGTTTTAAAACGATTAAAATCAGTCACGAAGAGTCAGAATGCCGTTTTTTCAACAATTTTGTACCATTCTTAAAGCCCGAAAATTGCATTTTTTATTAATGAACTTGGAAGAACAACACTTGAACTGGATCTGAAAAGCGCCCCAAAGAAAATAGTGAAGAAATAGTGTCCGTTTAATGAATTTTAAATGAAGACAGATATTCGGTTAAAATAGCTAAAAATCAGTCACAAAGAGTCAGAATGCCGTTTTTTCAACAATTTTGTACCATTCTTAATGCCCGAAAATTAAGATTTTTATTAATGAACTTGGAAGAACAACACTTGAACTGGATCTGAAAAGCGCCCCGAATGAAATAGTGAAGAAATAGTGTCCGTCTCATGAATTTTAAAAAAGACGTATTTTCGGTTTAAAAAATCTAAAAATCAGTCACAAAGAGTAAAAATGCCGTTTTTTCAACAATTTTGTACCATTCTTAATACCCGAAAATTCAAATTTTTATTAATGAACTTGGAAGAACAACACCTGAACTGGATCTGAAAAGCGCCCCGAATGAAATAGTAAAGAAATAGTGTCTGTCTCATGCATTTTAAATAAGGACGTTTTTTCGGTTTAAGAAATCTAAAAATCAGTCACGAAGAGTCAGAATGCCGTTTTTTCGACAATTTTGTACCAGTCTTAATGCCCGGAAATTCCAATTTGTATTAATGAACTTGGAAGAACAACACCTGAACTGGATCTGAAAAGCGCCCCGAATGAAATAGTGAAGAAATAGTGTCCGTCTAATGAATTTTAAATACGGACACTTTTTCGGTGAAAAAAATTATAAACAAGTCACAATAGTCATAATGACGTTTTTTAAACAATTTTGTACCATTATTAATTCCCGAAAATTGCATTTTTTATTAATGAACATGGAAGAACAACACCTGAACTGGATCTGAAAAGCGCCCCGAATGAAATAGTGAAGAAACAGTTTTCCGTTTAATGAATTTTAAATGAAGACGGATTTTCCGTTAAAAAGCTATAAATCATTCACGACGAGTCATAATGCCGTTTTTTCAACAATTTTGTACCATTCTTAAAGCCCGAAAATTGAGATTTTTATTAATGAACTTGGAAGAACAACACTTGAACTGGATCTGAAAAGCGCTCCGAATGAAATATTGAAGAAAAAGTGTCCGTTTAATAAATTTTAAATGGTGACGGATTTTCGTTTTAAAACGATTAAAATCAGTCACGAAGAGTCAGAATGCCGTTTTTTCAACAATTTTGTACCATTCTTAAAGCCCGAAAATTGCAATTTTTATTAATGAACTTGGAAGAACAACACTTGAACTGGATCTGAAAAGCGCCCCGAAGGAAATAGTGTCCGTTTAATGAATTTTAAATGAAGACAGATATTCGGTTAAAATAGCTAAAAATCAGTCACAAAGAGTCAGAATGCCGTTTTTTCAACAATTTTGTACCATTCTTAATGCCCGAAAATTGAGATTTTTATTAATGAACTTGGAAGAACAACACTTGAACTGGATCTGAAAAGCGCCCCGAATGAAATAGTGAAGAAATAGTGTCCGTCTCATGAATTTTTAAAAAGACGGTTTTTCGGTTTAAAAATCTAAAAATCAGTCACAAAGAGTAAAAATGCCGTTTTTTCAACAATTTTGTACCATTCTTAATACCCGAAAATTCAAATTTTTATTAATGAACTTGGAAGAACAACACCTGAACTGGATCTGAAAAGCGCCCCGAATGAAATAGTGAAGAAATAGTGTCTGTCTCATGCATTTTAAGTAAGGACGTTTTTTCGGTTTAAGAAATCTAAAAATCAGTCACGAAGAGTCAGAATGCCGTTTTTTCGACAATTTTGTACCAGTCTT
This sequence comes from Hippasteria phrygiana, assembly GCA_037893225.1. Lineage (NCBI taxonomy): Eukaryota > Metazoa > Echinodermata > Asteroidea > Valvatida > Goniasteridae > Hippasteria > Hippasteria phrygiana. The sequence continues at coordinate 31,779 of JAZGUH010000955.1, read as the reverse complement.
AATGCCCGGAAATTGCAATTGTTATTAATGAACTTGGAAGAACAACACCTGAACTGGATCTGAAAAGCGCCCCGAATGAAATAGTGAAGAAATAGTGTCCGTCTAATGAATTTTAAATGAAGACAGATTTTCGGTTAAAATAGCTAAAAATCAGTCACGAAGAGTCAGAATGCCGTTTTTTCAACAATTTTGTACCATTCTTAAAGCCCGAAAATTGAGATTTTTATTAATGAACTTGGAAGAACAACACTTGAACTGGATCTGAAAAGCGCCCCGAAGGAAATAGTGAAGAAATAGTGTCCGTTTAATGAATTTTAAATGAAGACAGATTTTCGGTTAAAATAGCTAAAAATATTATAGTGTTCGTGTAACGAATTTTAAATAGAGACAGTCTGAATGAAGTTTATTCAACAATTTTGTACCATTCTTAATTCCAGAAAATTGCAATTTTTATTAATGAAATGAAAAGAACAACACATTTGGGTTTCAGCTTCTTTTTGATTGTAGAATACAATGGACGTGATATTTAAAGCTGAAAACGGATAAATTTAAAATATTAACAATATTAAACAATCAGTAAATACAATTTAAAGCTTTAAATGGTGGGTACGATTAAAATAGAAAATAAGTTTGCGGGTATCACTGAGTGAAATATATCGCTTCTAGGAAGATGTATGGTTCTGAAAACAACCAGGAGGAGTGTAAACTAGACGTTTCTGACAGTGTGCTCTGTCTGTCCTCGGACGTTAAACATTATAGTATCATCTTTAAACATCAGTTTGAGCTGGGCTTGATTGAACTTATATTTAAATTGACACAGTTGCAGTGAGGCCGGATGCCAAATGATAGTCCAATGACAAGTTCATTCATGGTTAATCAGCCAATAGGAGCGTAATATGCAAATATCAGCAAATATTGGCCTTTCCCATTGGCGACGCACGTACATTTACACATGCACACAGTGTAAAAAACGATGGTCAATGGTCAAACTCGCTGAAGGTCTTATGGTGACGATGGACAGTCAACATGCGACGTATTTTGAGGGCGACGCTGGACGTTTTGAAGGGCGACGAATGATGTTTTCAAGGGCGACTGGCGACGTTTGAAATGGCAGATGTCTTTGGCGTCAGCTCAATCAAGGTGCACCGGTCAATCCAGACGCGTTGTTACTCGATAACCAGTTCCAGTCATTGCTCCATCTCGTTGTCACTTTTTATTTGAAATACATTAGACGGACACTATTTCTTCAATATTTCATTCGGGGCGCTTTTCAGATCCAGTTCAGGTGTTGTTCTTCCAATTTCATTAATAAAAATTGGCATTTTCGGGCATTAAGAATGGTACAAAATTGTTGAAAAAAAAGCATTCTGACTCTTCCTGACTGATTTTTAGCTTTTTAAAACGAAAATCCGTCTATTATTAAAATTCATTAGACAGACCTGTTTGTTCACCATTTCCTTCGGGGCGCTTTTCAGATCCAGTTCAGGTGTTGTTCTTCACAGTTCAATAATAAAAATTGGAATTTTTGGGCATTAAGAATGGTGCAAAATTGTTGAAAAAACGGCATTATGACTCTTCGTGAATGATTTATAGCTTTTTGACCCGAAAATCCGTCCGAATTTACAATAAATTAGACGGACACTATTTTTTCAGCATTTCTTTCGGGGCGCTTTTCAGATCCAGTTCAGGTGTTGTTCTTCAAATTTCATTAATACAAATTGGCATTTTCGGGTTTTAAGAATGGTACAAAATTGTTGAAAAAATTGCATTATGACTCTTCCTGACTGATTTTTAGCCTTTTAAATAGAAAATCAGTCTATATTTATAATACATTAGACGGACACTATTTCTTCAGCATTGCTTTCGCGGCGCTTTTCAGATCCAGTTCAGGTGTTGTTCTTCCAATTTCATTAATAAAAGTTGGCATTTTCGGGCATTAAGAATGGTAAAAAATTGTTGAAAAAACGGCATTCTGACTCTTCGTGACTGATTTTTAGCTATTTTAACCGAAAATCCGTCCATATTTAGAATTCATTAGACTGACCTGTTTCTTCACCATTTCCTTCTGGGCGCTTTTCCGATCCAGTTCAGGTGTTGTTCTTCCAAGTTCATTATTAAAAATTATAATTTTCGGGAATTTAAAATGGTACAAAATTGTTTTAAAAACGGCTTTCTGACTCTTCGTGACTGATTTTTTGCTATTTTAACCGAAAATCCGTCCTAATTTATAATACATTAGACGGACACTATTTCTTCAGCATTTCTTTCGGGGCGCTTTTCAGATCCAGTTCAGGTGTTGTTCTTCCAATTTCATTAATAAAAATTGACATTTTCGGGCATTGAGAATGGTACAAAATTGTTGAAAAAACGGCATTATGACTCTTCGTGACTGATTTTTAGCTTTTTTAACCGAAAATCAGTCTCTATTTGAAATTCATTAGACGGACACTATTTCTTCACTATTTCATTCGGGGCGCTTCACAGATGCAGTTCAGGTGTTGTTCTTCAATTTTCATTAATAAACATTAGAATTTTCGGGCATTGAGAATGGTACAAATTTGTTAAAAATACAACGGCATTATGGCTCTTCGTGACTTGTTTTTAATGTTTTAACCGAAAATCAGTCTCTATTTGGATTTCATTAAACTGACATGTTTGTTCACTATTTTCTTCGGGGCGCTTTTCAGATCCAGTTAAGGTGTTGTTCGTCTAAGTTCATTAATAACAATTAGAATTTTAGTGCGTTAACAGAATAATACAAAATTGTTGAAGAAACGTCATTCTGAAATTTTGTGACTAATTTTCAGTCTTTTACACCGAAAAAGTGTCTTTAGTGAAAATTTATTAGAGGAACACTATTCCTTCACCAATTCATTCAGGGCGCCTTTTAGATCCACTTTATGTGTTGTTCTGTCCATTTCATTAATTAAAATTTGAATTTTCGGGCATTTAGAATAGAACAAAATAGTTGGAAAAACTGCATTCTGCGCCTCTTCAAGACTGACTTTGAGCTTTTTGTTTAAAATTTAAAATTTATTTAAAATGAATGAGGCTGACACTGTTTATGCACAGTTTATTCGGGGCGCCTTCAGTTTCATAACTGAATATGGGCATTTTTGCAACAAAATATGCGAAATTTATGGGAAAAGGTATATATTTCGTCCATTAGAAGTGATGTGTCACATATAACCTGGCCATGACGAACAGCGCCCCCGTTCGTACTACGGGTACGCAAGGCTACAAAATAGTGTTTTCTATTTCATTTTATTTTATTTATTTACTATAATGGATTGTTGCTTTTCTCAATATGAATTCGGCACTAGCGGCCGAAATTCACATTTTAATATGTTACTTGAAATCAAGATACAACTGATCTACATTTATATTTTATAGTTGCGTTGTCTATCGGCCACCGTATGGGTAAATGCGGACGAAGCCTCTGAACGTAAAAATATCCTGACGTGAAAATCAGGCTAGCCTGAATTCAGGCCCGAAATTTAGGGCCAGGATCAGCCAGGTATTACAATGGAGATCAATGGTCTTCACCATTGATCTCCATTGTCTAATGGCTGAGAAGGTAATGGGTCAACTCGTACCCAGGTCAACTCGTACCCGAGTCAACTTGTACCCACCACGTTCTTTAATATGAGTCGCGTGCGCATTTTGGCAAGTTGGTCGAAGCTGCGTCGAGCGCGTGCGTAAAACATACACGCGAGCGTGGTGCCACCGCAGTAAATGCTTTTGGTCGCTGGATTAGTCTATATAATACCTGTACCTATTTGCATTTCGCCCCATATCTCCGGTGCGAGATGGAATTAAAATTCAACAATCGACCACTCATCTTGTAGAAAAAGCCTTCAAAAACACATTTAGCATATAGGTCTTTAACTTAGATGTTTTCTTTCCGGTTTTAATGGTCAAAATTACGAAAAACTAAAACCCTTATAAAATGGGATCGTAAAAATACCTGAAATTATCGATTTTCGCATTACCTTGATCGATTTTTGATCGATTTTGCTCGGAAAAACGCTGGGAAAACCAAACTCTGAAGGTTTTGGCTTCGGCTTCGTCTCCGACATCTGAATAACTAAGAAACAAACCAAATGTAAATATTCTAACTTTTGCTTTCATAATCAACCGAATGAATGTTCTTGAAGCAGAACATGCACCAAAATGTATAATATTCCCATTAGGTTTGCTTCTCATCGATCATTTGCTTCTTATTCAGAAGTCGGAGACGAAGCCAAAGCCAAGACGAAGCCAGAGTTTTGAAAACCCCCTTTGTCTAACTGAATCCCCTGTTTGCTGCCCTCAAGAGTTTGCATTTCGAGAACAAACGAGAAAAATCGAGAGTTGGGTCATAACGCGTCAAAGTCAAAATGGCTGCGCTCAGGCGATGTCGATGACCTCCAAAAAAATCACCTCTTTAAAACTGGACTTCAAAAGTGTAAATTCGGACGATTTCTGCAAAATCTTTGGATTAACATGTAAGCATGGACTTTTATCTCTGTAATGTGGCCATTTCTGGTCGATTTTGTGTGTGTTGTAACGGAGTATTCTGCATTTGGCAAAAAGAGATTTTGCGTGGCGGCAGGAAAATGTCACTCAGCATGCTCAGGCGATTTTTCAGATTGTGTAGTGTAGCCTACATTTTGTAGGCCTAATTCCAAAAATGTAAGGCTCTCCGTTAGCCTTACAACGATATTCCTTTTTGGACCCCGTAACTCAATGGGATTTGCAATACGCTCTTGGGAGATCAGTTACAATGTTCTAGAATTCCACTTTCCCAAACGTTAATCTCCCCAGAAGGTTATCCAATCCCTGCTACATATCTTTGAGACTTTTGCGGCACATTTGCGGAACATTGAAACGGACAATTTATTGAGTAATGGAGTTTTTACTCACCAACCGACGTATTCAGCCGAGATGAACATGGCGTCGCACAGCTGACTAATACAGTCCACCAGACTGCGCATGCGCGTGGATTTTTCGAAGAGATTTGGGGCTCGACCATTTTTTGAAGGGGGGGTGGTGCATCTTGTCTACATCGCGCTTTGGTGATGTGTGCAATGTGATTAATTATTGGCGCGCTATTATACCTAGTGTTGTTCCTTGGCCTGACAATGTTTGTTATGCCCATACGTCTAAATTTTATGGCGGGTAGCTACGTAGCTACAATGTATAACGACTTTTCCAAAATATGCAAAACCCCTAGCTGCATTGACTTTAAATATAGTGAAATTTTGCATTTCGTCTCATGTTTTTTTTGCCAATGCGAGCTTTTATTTTATGCAAACCAGAAAAAGCAGAATCATGATCGATGGTCATTATTTTGTTAACGTTGTTTACCTTACAACCACTTAACTCCCGCAAACACTCGAACATGGCGATTGTTAACCAAAGCGCGATGTAGATAAGATGCACCACCACCCTTCAAAAAAATGGTCGAGCCCCAAATCTCTACGAAAAATCCACGCGCATGCGCAGACTGGTGGACTGTATCAGTCAGCTGTACTGTGCGACGCCATGTTCATTTCGGCTGAATACGTCGGTTGGTGAGTAAAAACTCCATTACTCCGCAAATGTGTCGCAAAAGTCTCAAAGATATGTAGCAGGGATTGGATAACCTTCTGGGGAGATTAACGTTTGGGAAAGTGGAATTCTAGAACATTGTAACTGATCTCCCAAGAGCGTATTGCAAATCCCATTGAGTTACGGGGTCCAAAAAGGAATATCGTTGTAAGGCTAATTTATAACGGAGAGCCTTACATTTTTGGAAGTAGGCGCTGCGCATCAGGGTGACGTCATGCAAGGTCGAGGAGTCACTATTGGAACTCCAAGAAAGCGAAAAGACATGTTCTGCGGGGGTCTCTGGGAATTAAACGGTAAAATTTCACTTTTTATTTGGATGTTAAGTAAACCTTGGTACATGTACATTCATCTGATCATAGAACTCCACTTGTTCAGATGGTGGCATATCTAGTATTTTGGTGGCCGCTGTAAGGTTGAATTTTGTGTTTGGATTGAATTAGAAGCCATTCTCTATCGCGCAATTGCCTTGGACCCTACTATCGCCAGATCATGTCCAAATGTTAAAAAAGGCGATAAAGGGTCCAAGTTACTAGGCCTAGGGCCCCTCTTTAGTTTTGATGAAATTAGATTCAAGGCTGGGTAATTTTTCTCATTCCCAAATGACTTTTTCAACCTAAAGTAGACTTTTCTTAATTCTATCGACATCGTTTTTTGTAATTTTTAACAGTTTATTTCGGTAGAAAATGCAATTTTCTTATGCGTTTTTTTATACGGCAGTTGCTATGCGAATGAACTACAATAACATGTAATGTAGCTTGAAAATTCGTGCTCTAGGCTCATGACATGTGAGATTCGCCGTTTACACATGGTTTAGAGCTGGAAACACTCGTATTGGTTTTTCATTGGTGTGTTGTTTTTTTGGTAATCGTTACCTTTTGGACACATCTATTTTTTTTACTAGTTTTCGTACAAAACTGACTTTTGCAGATGACTTTACAGTACCTAAGTGACTTTTGCAGGCTAAAGCAGTCTTTTTTTCTTCAGATTAACTCATGTTTGTTGTAATTTTGAAATGCACTTTCAAAGAAAATGTGACTTTCCTACCTTTGTTTGCAGTCAGAGACGTTGCCGTTTTACCCCATAATTTCCCTCATAAATCAAAACCCTGCCCTCTTTCCACAAAATTAAGCTTGCTCATATTCAACATGATATCTTGAACTATTTAGATGATTTCAAGCACACAGAGTGACTTTTCCTGCCTGTATCATCGCAAAATATTGAGGTAAGTAAGTTCCGAAACATAAACTGTCTCCTTCGTTCTCTTATAATGGAACAGGGTCCTAAGGTAACGATTACGGTTTTGTTTTTGCCGATATGATCCGATATCTACCGTTTCCCTGAATATATTAACCCTAACCATCCCTAACCTGCCAAAATCAAACACCCCATTGTGTTGAATTTTGTGTGATTGGGTACTGTAGAGCCTTGGCACCATCACTTTGCATGGGACTTGATGCCCTGATTTTGTCTAAGTACAAAGAATGTGCCATTGGTTTACTACACAGTGTTGGAGTTTGTGTGGTTAGGGAAGGATTCTAGTAAAAAGGCTTGGGCTGTTAGGGTTAACCAAACACTCACCTTACCGGCAGAGTAGTAATTCTTGCAGCTTGTGATCCCCTCAAAATGAGAATATGCTCTGAAGTTAAACCCCCAAAAAAGTGAATTTTTCGTGCAACTTCATTTCAGTGCATGCACAAACCAGCTGTGTACAAAGTAAAGGAGCTGATTTTTGAACATGAACGATGTTTTCCGATCGATTATCGGCCAGCGGCACTGCGCGCTGTTTGGTGAAATACTGACAGAACACTCACCAAAATACAGCAATTTCGCAAAAAGAACACGAAAAACCCTTGAGTATGCGCTGGGAAAAATGCTTATAACTCGGTCCAGAACTATCCAATTTCGACGCAGTAACAGATGAAACGGTAGCCTTGATCAAGGCTGTCAAGCTTGTTCCCGAAACGAGCGAGCGCCCATTGCCAGTGCTGGCCTAGCCTGTACGTACACGTACGTCCCCACACACATCCGTAAACAGTGCGTAGAATACAGTACAATGTACGTGTACGTACGTGCACAGTCCCCACCTTACGTACACGCATAGTTGAGGCGAATGACAGCCTTGACCCAACCGTGCCGAATGTCCTATGTATTTCTTTATATTTTCGGCCAATATTGGCCGAGCCAATTAAACCCCGTAAACTTTGACTCGAATATGCATATTCATGTCAGCATAGCTGCATGCACACGATACACGTACACAGTCCAAAGTAAACATGCGCTTCAAATGTAAACACGCATATGATGCGCGCGCGCGTCATCTCATCTCATTATCCAATGAAAGAAGACTGTTTACCATAGCGCGTACTCATTATCATAGTGAGCAAACACGGTCGGGTCAAGGCTTTCTTTCACCTCGACTATGCGTGTACGTATGGTGGTGACTGGGCACCAGGACTGGGCACATACGTACTGTTGGCCAGGTCAGCGCTGGGTGCTCGCTCGTTAATATAGGGAACAAAGCTTGACAGCCTTGATCAAGGCTAATGAAACGGTAGTATTGATTATAGAGAATTGGAAAATGGATCGTAATACACCATGTGACCATATTTAACCAATAAAAAGCTCCGAACCTGGAGGAATCATTTATCGATACTTGATGACATTATGGTGACTTTATTATCAGAAAGCTCGGGAGCTATGTTAACTGTGCTATCCGAAGAAAAAATCTGGATTATATCTCTCGCGGTTGATTTTTCAGCAAGTTTTTAAGGTTTATAGGTCTTTTCATTGTAACTTCCGGTCTGGTGACGTCATGAATCTTTTAATTTCTCCCCCTCAAGTTGTTCTTAGCATGAAGCTGATTATACATGTACATCAATTATAAAGTGATTTCAGCAAACTTCGCCACACACATCAACTGATTGTTCATTTTAAACATTTTTCAACCTGCCGCTAGAGGGCGCTCTAACATTATATGACGTTACTGGTTACGATTTTTTGAAGTACAACCTAGGCGGAGACTACATGTATCATCGTTTAACCCTAACCCTCCAGGGTATTTTGGCTAGAAACCATGCCAGATGCATCAGATTACATACTTTGTCACATTGACTTGTGTGCAGAGTGCAGCAAGGTCAAGCTGTCACCACAGATGCACTGTGCTGCATCTGGCAGGGTTAGGGTTAAAGCATGTTCACATCTTTTTCCAGTTTCAAATTATGAGGCACTTCTGGTTTGGTCCGGAAGGAAGGGTCACGTGATTCTGCACGTAAGGCAACTTAAAAAAAATTCTTGTTTCTAATCAGCGGCTGGGCGGATTTTTCGTGCCGGGTGGATTTTAAAAAATATTTTATAATTATAAAAGTTAAAATATAAATGTGCCGGAATTTTTTTTCGAAATTTTAAAACATTGACAATTTTGAATGACCCCTTACTTGACATGAAGTAAATAGTAGTCTCAACCATCAAGCGTAATCATGGTGCCGTAATTTGTGAGATTTTGTATCGATTCCAAATGATGGTCGGTCGACCATCGGGAAATACCCGACTTTTTCAAATACTGCCCCCCAATTTTCCAACAGTAATGCAGTTAAATAGTTTACCCAAACCAAACAGCAGTTGTTTTTTTATTGCAAACAACAAACTATTCTGACTAGGAAAAAAGGTAGTATTATTTAACGTCTGTGACTGTTTGCCGTTTATTGATGTACAGTAGCGTCCCATTGTTCAGTCACAAGACAGATTGTTTTTTGAATCATTAAACTTGGGTTTCAGAACCTCGACGACCATCTGCAGGCCAGGAATTTATCATCGATGACGAATAGCGCAGAGTTACGCGAATTAGCATCTTTTACATAACTCCAAATTATCAAGAATGAAAAGATGAATAAAACTTGTTAATTCTGATATTTTGTCTTTGGAAATGTCTAAAAGTTGATAATGCACGTGTTAGTGATCAGCACGATCAGTATCGAATATTTGTTAAAGTGATATTCTGCGAACGCAGTAACCGCAACACTGAGTTCATATCAATAGTGACCACACAAATCCCAACTCTAAACCTAACCCTATAGTGCTTAAGCACCCCTCCCCATAAACAAATCGTCTCCCCCAGTCGCCCCCCACCACTGTAATTTTCACAAACGGAGAAAATAATGGTATAATACTTTGAACCCCCCCCCCCAAAAAAAAAAGTCGCCCCCTATGGATAGAGCCCTGGCTACGCCGCTGCCCTGAATGGAAGGTCTCAATCAACCATTCCCGGTCTACATTTCAATCAAACATTCTCTGTCTATATTTGACACAAGTAGCGACCACGAGCTGCCATTTCTTTACTTAAAATATAAACTAGTTGTAGTTAGCAAATCGTCTTAGAAATACATTTGGAAAGTGACTCCCGTACAATTACATGTAATTTAGCGTTTTTATACCCTTATAGGAAACTATACAGTTTATCAAGGGGGCAGCGTTGATTTCACTCGACTGGCCAGGATTGGGTTTTGTTTGACTGGCCATGGTGGCCTTGCTATACAACTTTGTAGATAGAAAGTTACACAGTAATACAATGTACGTTCTTTTGAAAAAAAGTCGCAGCTTATTTGCAAAGCATTTTTGTCGAGTTCAACCCCGAATTTGCTGCCCTGTAACCGTAAAAAAAAAATTGTAATATCTTCATTTAGCCTTCGTGCCCTTTCTGCAGATATAATTTGGCCTTGGTGCCCAACCTACTGGCCTTGGTGCCCTCCATAATTTTGCTACATTCAAGGCCAAAGTGGCCTTGCCCTAAAAATTACCAAATTCAAGGCCTTTTTCTGCCTCATTTTTTTTTACAGATTTTCCTGACATAAATCTTGAAACAGGTTGTGCCACTTATTTTTCCATGATATTGCTGTTCCTGACCGATTTTGGTGGGTAAAATCTTTCCTATATTTTTGCTAATGAATATTTGCTTACAGTCTTCCATTTGGAAGAATTACAGCTTCTCATGGTAGATTTTCGATAATCAAACTTTTGACAGACGTCAAACCAAATCCTCTAGAAAAATCAACCATCTGCTTTTTGAGTTTCAAATTTAGAGTTTATTTTCTACAACTTTGCTGTGCAAACTTTGTTCGTATCTTTTTGGGATCACATCAAAAATTGGAATTTAGCTTTGCTGCGTGTACGTTGAGTTGTATTCTGACAACACGTAATGCAAGGCTGAAAATGGCAGTGAGCAGTGGCGAGCCGCCAGGCGATTCACACACTGAACTTTGTGAATAGTTTTCGCACTGAACTTGACAATTTGGTTCTTCATCAAGAAGTGCCAGCTGGTAGATTAACCCTAACCCACCTCAATCCTCAACAATCCTCCTTGCAGTTTTTGAGGATTTTTGAGGATTAAGGATGAATGGTATTTAAAAAAAAAAAGGATTTTGGAGGATTGAGGATGAATGGTGTTTCAAGCAAGGAGGATTTTGGAGGATTGAGGATGAACGGTGTTTAAAGCACATGAGGATTTTGGAGGATTGAGGATGAATGAATTTTTTTGGGCAGAGTAATCGGAGGATTTTCGAGGATTGAGGATGGTTCCTAGCAAAAAAGGGTCTAGGGGGTTAGGGTTAATGTATGTATTCGGGCAATTCTGAGGTAACATTTCAGAGAAGTTTTAGATATAATTTGACATGCTGTTGATTAATCTTATGGCATACCTGATTACAAACACTTTAATATGGTCTGGTTACACCAGGGCTTGCCCTTAACTTTTTTTTTCACTCGCCGGCCGGACTACTCAACCAGACTTTTGGGTAGTCCGCAAGCTTTTTCAGTCGCCGCATGTTTAACAGTAGTTTCTCAAGCAAACTTATAATAATTATAATGCATCATATATACGTTTCAGCAAACAAGCATTAACTACTTTAACACTACATTGCTCATTTTTAGTTGATACAGTGTCAGTGTCAGGCCTTGAATTTGGTAATTTTTAGGGCAAGGCCACTTTGGCCTTGAATAAAGCAAAATTATGGAGGGCACTAAGGCCAGTAAGTAGGGCACCAAGGCCAAATTATATCTGCAGAAAGGGCACGGAGGTCTCGGCATTGTTGATTTTTTTCCATTCAAAACGTATTTAACTAAGAGTAAGAGTATTAAGACTACGAGGCCAAAAACACACTGCTTTCGATCACATGGGTATTCAATTATATGTGAATTTCAGCCTAAACTATTTCCGTTTACGCTACGAAAGCTATAACAAAAAATTGCCACAATAAATGATCAAAACTTGCCTTAATTAATGTCAAAAATATTTACGGTCGATAATTCTTTAAAATAATGGAGAATTTAGGTCATACACATCACTGCACTGTGCACTATGGTGTACTATTTACGACACACCGCTTTACCTCTTCCGACTATACGACGCGACGGCACGACGGCTCCGTTGCATCGTGCCGTCGTGTCGTGCCGTCGCTTCTTTCCCATTACTTTTGTGCACATTCTGGCGTCGCGTCGTACGTCGCGTCGTGCCGTCGCGTCGTTTTTTTTCCAGCTTGCAGGTTTTCTTTCCTCAACGTCGCCCCTTCCGTCGCCCATCGCGTCGCACCGTCGTGCTCGCATCGTGCATCGCGTCGTACTCGCGTTGTGCGTCGCGTCGTGTGTCACGTCGTGCGTCGCGTCGTGCATCGCGTCGTGTGCTCGCGTGGAGTAGTCATGCTAGTGGGCGTGTTTGTTTCACGCAGATCCGGAGCACGATCAGTGATCCGGAGCGTCGAAAGCTGCTCCGGATCACGTTTTTAGTGATCCTGCTCGCGAGGTGGGTTCGCAAGATCAAAGATGGCGACGTGCGAGACGGACAGAGAAAAATGACGGTATTTTTTCGTAGATTTGAAGCATTTAACGAGCTATTGTGACAGTAATACTCATAATTTTTTTACAGTGTATTTTTGTTATTAAAGCTATGTACGATTTATTTACCGCGCAGTGAACAAAAGGCCTGGGCTTTGTATTTGAAATGTGTAAAAAGACGATTTTGCTAGAATTCTGTTTGTATTTTCCCCATTTTCGTAGCAAAAAATCTACAGAATCAACAACGGTACCGCGCTAACAGCGGTGTCTGGCGGGACAAAATATAGAGTGAAAAGAGAGAAAATATTTCGTTCCTGATATGCAATGGGCAGTTGGGCACTTTAAACATGCGCTCATTGGTACGGTTCGGATGCTGGCAAGGGTTTTGTGCTATACCAGGCGCGGATCCAGATGGGGGTTTGGGGGGTCGACCCCCCCCCCCCCCCCCCATGCTCGTGGCCATTTGTTTTTGTAAGGGGCCTACGCTTAAAGTTGCAAACCAGAAAAGCAGAAACCACATGTCTTATTTTGCCTGTGGGTAAGAACAAAACAAAGTGGTTAAATGGCGCCACCAATGGTGATAAAGTGTGTCAGTCCTCCCCCCCCCCCCACCCCCGCTTGTTTTTTTTGGTTGGAGTCACCTTTCTGGGCAAATTTCAGAACCCCCCCCCCCCCCCCCACGCCAAAAATCCAGGATCCGCCCCTGTAGGCTATACGCATGAACCCTTCTTGACTGCGCTCTTGGCAATAAACAAAATTCAGTAATCAGTTCAACACACATAACAAAAGAAAGGTACTTTGATATTATGAGAATGTTGTATTCTCCCAAAACTTTCTCAACTACATTCTTAACAGTAATTGTACATTGGATTCAGCTTAAAACACGAATGGTACAATGGTCATCAAGATAAAAATGATCCGGCATTTAGCTGAACTTCGATAGTCCGGACTATCGAACCCTATCGTCTATTCGGAATATCGAACCTTATCGTCTATTCGGAATATCGAACCTTATCGTCGATTCGGACTATTGCACCCTATCGTCTATTCCGACTATCGAACCTTCGGATTATTTAACCTTATTCTCTTTTCGGACTATTGGGCCCTTCGGACTATCCAGCCTTACGACCATTACGAACCTTCGGATTAATAACCCTTCGGACTAAAAAACCTTCGGACAATCGGGCTGTCACCGTTTTTACCCCCCCCCCCCCACCCACCAACCTTGACGAGAAATGGAAACCACTTATAAAGTGTATTATTATTGTAACTTTGTTTTACGCCGTTTATGTAAACCCGTGCACACGGTAACTTTTATTTCAGGTCTTTGGCCTGTATTCTAAAACCCTCCTTTAAATAGGCCTAAAGTAGACCTTTATAGAGGCTTCCTTTATTGAGGAGTTCCTTTGCTAAAGGCTCCTTTAACAAATGGTATTCAAGAACCACACTTTAACTTCCCTCATGTTAAGGTCTTCCTTTACCACAAATTGTTTAAAGGCTCCCTTTAAAGAAGGGACACTTTCTCTAAGGCTCCCTTTATGCTCCTAATTAAATGAGCTGTTGTAACAGGACGATGTCAGTTTTCTAGTCCCGTGTAATACCTCTGGTGATTACGCTGCCATTGTTATTGTATGCAGTAGGGTTGATGTTCACGTGAAGTCTTCAGTTAGGCCCTGATACAGGAGTGTTCAGTGGGTAGTGTATCTGCGGTAGTGTGCATTGCCCCCCTCCCGATTTTGTGGACAACCAACATGCCGAAAACTGGAAAAACTAACGGTTCTGATGACGGTAAAACCCCAAAACCTCGTAGACGGTTCAGTGACATTGAAAAGCAGCTACTAATGCAACTGGTCAATAAGGAAAAGCATATAATCGATATGCGGGGAAATACCAACAAGGTTCTGACTGCAAAAAATGAAGCCTGGGACAGAATCAGGAAAAAGTTCAATGCGCAGCCCGGTATCAAGCCTTCCGATGCTCCGCAGCTCAAGAAAGTTGTCGATAATTTGAAAGTGAAAGCAAAAAAAGATGTTGCGCAGGAAAAAAAATGCCGCCAACTGACAGGAGGTGGATCAATGGAGAAAGAATCTGTCGCTGATGACTTATCCCAAATGGTAGCATCGTACTTACCGAAGTACTCCACCCACTGGATAACGACTTTGACGATGATGCAGGGTATCATCTACAGCAAGGTATTTGTGTTTATTCATAATAATGATGAACTGTAGGGTCAGTTCATTTCAGCCAACTTTAATACTACAGCATCACTTATTGAAATAAATCGGCCACATTGTGGTGGAACAGGTCTGCACACCATTGACACTCATCACGAAAAGGTGGCACTAATTACTTTCATATTAATTTTCCATTCTTTCGACTCATGCTCCCATGTTTCTTCATTACATTCGTAATTAACAGGTCTGTAAAATACATTGCTCTGAGTACCACTTCCATTCTGCACATGATAACTGCATAATATTGAATTCAAAAGCATTAAATTAGGGCCCCTCTCAAAATGTATTGAACATGGCAATATAAATCTTGAAACGGTGTATGTATATTTTTCAGGTGAACCGAAAGCGTTTAAAAAAGGCGTCATCACTGAAGTCATCCTCTTGAAACTGAGGAAGACGTGTCCTGATATGTGGCATACCCCTAATGACGTCATAGAAACGCGCTAGTCGGTTGACGTAATCACCCATCGCTGAGGTATCAGAAGAGATCCTTGCACATTGGCTGCTAAAGGAAGACTAAAAGATACTCCAGACCAACCTTACGTTTAAAGGCCTCCTTATGGCAAAATAAAGCATTTCCTGTAATGAAGGAAGGTTCTTGAAACGACCCAACCTTTGCTAAAGGAAGGTACCTAAAGGCGTCCTTTGATCCGCGCCTTGTCAGCATCCGAACCGTACCCATGAGCGCATGTTTAAAGTGCCCATTGCATCAGGAACGTTATATTTTCTTTCTTTTCACTCTTTATTTTGTCCCGCCAGACACCCTGTTAGCGCGGTACCGTTGTTGATTCTGTAGATTTTTTGCTACGAAAATGGGGAAAATACAAACCGAATTCTAGCAAAATCGTCTTTTTACACAATTCAAATACAAAGCTCAGGCCTTTTGTTCACTGCGCGGTAAATATATCGTACATAGCTTTAATAACAAAAATACACTGTAAAAGAATTATGAGTAAATACTGTCACAATAGCTCGTTAAATGCTCCAAATCTACTAAAAAAATACTGTCACTTTTCTCTGTCCGTCTCGCACGTCGCCATCTTTGATCTTGCGAACCCACCTCGCGAGCAGGATCACTAAAAACGTGATCCGGAGCAGCTTTCGACGCCCCGGATCACTGATCGCGCTCCGGATCTGCGTGAAACAAACACGCCCACTAGCATGACTACTCCACGCGAGCACGGCGCGACACACGACGCGACGCACGATGCGAGTACGACCCGACGCACGATGCGAGCGCGACGCATGATGCAACACGCGACGCGATGCACGACGGTGCGACGCGATGGGCGACGGAAGGGGCGACGTTGAGGAAAGAAAACCTGCAAGCTGGAAAAAAACGACGCGACGGCACGACGGACCGACGCGACGCCAGAATGTGCACAAAAGTAATGGGAAAGAAGCGACGGCACGACGCGACGGCACGATGCAACAGAGCCGTCGTGCCGTTGCGTCGTATAGTCGCGTCGCGTGTGGAAGAGGTAAAGCGGTGTGTCGTAAATAGTACACCATAGTGCACAACGCTAACCACTATGGGAAACTGGCCAACACTGTCCGTTTATCCTTCCTCCACTATATCCTTCCTCCATGGTTTTATCGTACGGTGGTAAGCGTGCGCGATGCACTTTGTGTGGCGGGCGCGATGAACCTTGTGTTGCGGCAGGAAATGTCGGGGAAACACGCTGTGGTGTATGAGCGGTACAACCTCGAAATAAATTCATAAACACGGAAAATGCATACACAGACAAAAGAGATCAAGTTCTGTGAATTAACGTGCAGAAATCTTCTTTCTCTATCGATTTTGTTTGGCCTAATTATTCATCGAAACTTTTGACAATCGGATACCGCGATTGCGCCGCGCGTGTTGTGACCAAAGTTCATGAAGTTACTGTATGAAGCGCGCTGAAGGCGTGCTTCATAGCGCCGCCTACAGGGCGCGTTTCCTCGTACACGAACATCGATGTGTATTGTGAGGCACGCACGTGCAAGTACTGAGAAAAAGAAAGCGAACTTGAATCCTCGATCCTGATTGGTCGATCCGTGGCAGCTGAGAGTGTGATAAAAACCCATATCACATGGCCCATATACACACACACCGAATTGCGCTGTTCTAATTCTGCGAATTGCGCGATACGCAAAATGCAGTGCTGCACAATCTATTGGTAATTCAAAAGCTGCGCGTTTGCGTCCCATGTGGATCGTCACGTCTTCGGCGCACACTTGTTACGTTTTCCAGATAGCTCCCGTATCTCCTGCAGGATAGTGCTGGCTGTTAATGATGTGTGCGTGTACGTAGTACAGGTTTCGCGCACAGCGCCGTGCGTGTTCCATCTTCACTGCGCGTCAAGTTTGCTTGAAGATAAATTTGTTATCCCACTCGCGCTCGTGGAACACGGAAAATGTAGTGCGCACTACATTATTCCGTGTTCCACTCGGCGCTCGTGGGATAACTTATATTGTACATACTCCTGCTGCTTTGTGTATTGTACGAATACACACATTTAATCTTGCGGTGGGGGTGTTGATGCTTGAAGTATATCGGCATACTCCGAAACTGGACCGGATTCAGTTTGTGTGCATGTGCATATGCTGCACATAATATTGTGTGCATGTGATTCTGTACGATCGCCATAGCGCCAACGTACGTACGTGTTGTGCAGCAAGATTTTATGAAGGGCTGGCATGACATCGAAAATAAAAATATGAAGGGATTGTAGTGGCTATGTTTTTGCAAAAAGGGCACGGCGGCCAAGGTAAATATGGGGCAAGGCAAAACTGGCCGTGAAGACGGAGATTTGGTACATAATATAACACAGAACCTTTTTTTTTAATACACTTTATTTTTGACTCGCCCGGCGGACTATATACAAAGGGTAGGGTTTTGACTCGCCCGCCGCTGTTTTCACCTGCATTTGGCGACCGGGCGACCGCTAAAGTCGAGCCCTGGGTTACACCCTTGCTATCTTATCAAAATAAAATAAATGAAACTTCCTACATGTTGAAAGATTCAAGGCCAAAAATGTGTCGGTAACGGAATGACGTTAGAAAATTCCGGATTTTTTTAACCTTAACTTTTAAAAAGGATTCTACGAATTCTATAACACAATGGCCACAGATACACCTGTATCTTTTTTACCTATAGTTTCAACTTCATCCTGGCAGAACTTGTTTAGAGTATACTTTTATGAATATCCCATACTTGATTCTAAAAAAGACGACGGTAATGGAATTAAGAAAATTGTAACGGAAATCAACTCTGAAAGACGTGAACAAAATTGATATTGGAAAATAAAAAAATAAAACAACTTTATCAATATTACATTTATGACCTTATCTTTTTATTTGAAGTAAAATATTTCAGTGATATTGCGATTAACTGTGTCAAAACAAGAAACTAAATCACACCTTTTTGTGACAAAATATTTCAAAAACTTGGCTAAAATTGTGTTTTTTAGAGAGAATTATTTGTAAATTATTGTAATTTTTACAGTGATACCACTTCAATCAAAGAATATCTCTTCCCCTTTAATTTGATACTAGATTTGTAAGTGTAGTACATCTATTTTCGAAAAAAAATTATATTTTCAATTTTTGTAATTTGTCCACTCTCATACGGAATTGCACACTTATATCATTGTGCATGCAATGAGCAAAATTTGATAAACTTAATTGCAAAAAATGTGACGTTAGGTTGTTCGCGGAGTGAGTTTTAGTGATAGAACGACAACTTTACAGTGAGAGTCAGAGGGGTCCCATTCGATTTCTGCAGTGCGGTGTATGTGCAGTAAGGTCAAAGCTATGTGTGTGATCATCATTACTCCCTTTGATAGTTATTTATAATTGGAACTTTTGACTGACCATAATATGGATTTGACAAATCAAGATCTCCAAAGTCCAAAATGGCTCTAACTGCAAAAGCATTTAAGAAAGTAAAAAAAAATAGTTGAACAAACTAGAGTTATTATTAAAGATTGCTTGAGATCGCATGTTTAATTTTGGAACAAAATAATTTCAACAAAAAAATTAGGTGTCCCAAACTACCCTGTTGCCATTATTAAATGTGTCTAATAGCAGATATTTATCCATTTATTTTCAGAGGAGCCGTGATGTCTAATCCCAGGTAGGAGTGGAATGTGAAAATATGGAAGATAATCTGAGTGAATGGTCTCCGTACATCAAAGCTGAGATGACAACCATCAAAGCTGAGCCCATGTATGATGATGATATGAGAGGGGTAGCTGTGTTCAGCTCGGGGAATGACAACAGTCTAGCCGTGTCTACTGCAGTGAGTGTTTCCCTGCAGGTAAGGCAAAATATTTAAAAAAAACATGCTAAGCGCCCCTACTCCCTCCTTTTTTTGAGATTTTGTGAATTCTCTGTTTTTACCCCATAGCAATATGAATGATAGATTGATTGGAAGATGAGGTCATATTTTCAAACTTGTAAATTGAAATGTGTTCTTTTTCTTTTAATACAAGACCATGCTGTTGTATTTACCAGCTCAATTACAAAATAGTCATTTTCAAAATAATAACATTTTGAAACCTGACACCAAGTGATACATATAAACATGCATTTGCCTGTCTGCATTGATATGTTCTACCGTATTGTGTTTATATTTTCATTTGCGCATAGGAGCCTAAATAATACAAAAAGCGGCAGAAGTGCATGGAAAAACACACGCAATTTTGAAAATCGGCCAACGTTATTATCTGAAACAAGCAATAATTATTTACAAATTCCGATTATACAATTACCAAACAGATTCCGCCTAAACTTTCCAGGTAGGTAACGCATGTTAACTTCATTTAAAGGTAGTGTACATGATTGTCATTGTCGCAATTTTCAGAAATGGGCGGATTTGGGGGTTAGTATTTTATAGGAAATATCGTTCCACTGACCTGTTCAAAGTTTTGCATTGTTGGATGGCGAAAAAACGACTGAAAAACAGCGCTCGTTTTCAACCATCGGGCAGATGATAAGGTTTAATCAAGGCACGCGTGGCTCCCTGGATGCATGACGCGCCCCGAATGCCAGCCTGTCGGGGGCGCGCTACTCGTCCCTGTAGCCACACGTGCCTTGACCAAAGGCCCACAGGGCAGTTTTCCAACGATTTCCAGCTGGAAATCGTTGGAAAACGATATAAATTTCCACTTTTCTTGACAACGACAGCACACCTGGTACCATAATTTCACAGATGATTGAGACTACTATTAACTTAGTCTCAGTAGTGAGGTATTTCGTAATAATTCAGTAAAAATAAATTGGAGGATTACCAATTGTGTACACTATCTTTAAGGGGATTGTTATGAAATGATCATCTGCTTTTAAGCTGAAATGTTAGTGCATTTTTAGTGTTTTTTCAGTTACTTTCTGATGAACACAAGAAATCATGGAATTAGTCAAAATGCTTGTGGTATATAATACTATGATTTCATTGGTTGTCAGACATATTTTACAAAAATACACCAAACTCAAGGAATGGTCCTCAGTAAAAGGTTGAAGAAAGAGATTTACTCATCCTGGTTCTTTTCAGAACCACACATCTTCCCATTAGAGATTTATTTCACATGGTATTACCCACAATCCTAGTCTTTTTCGTATCGCATCCACCATGCAAAGCTTCAAATCGTATTAAGAGAGGATTTGGTTTTTCGATAGGTTGTGATAGTTATAATAGTAGGAGGATTAGAGACTGAATTGGTCAGGAATCAAGAATACATTTTGTCAGTCAAAGTAATTGTCTGATTTTTCAATGTTGTCACAGGCAAATGGGATGTCCTTACAATCAGCCTTATCGACTGATGCAGTCAGCTGTCCCATCATTAAGGAAGTAGATTCTGAAGATCCAGCGAGTTCACATCAACGAGCAGAGTACACGGAGTGTGGAGTGTCTGCTATCTGGCCATCTTATGAACAGGTTAAAGGTCATGGGATGTGGTATCCTTATTTACATATTCTCTATTATTATTATTGCATTTAGAAAGGCTGGCATTTTCTTGATGAGACTCAAATATGAAATCAAAAATTTTGCTACATGTAGCTCCATTTTAGGAGGTTATATATTTTTTTAGCTATTTACGTTTCAAATCAGAATTTGTGTAGGATTATGGAGAAATTTAATATGTTGAAAATGCATTGATGTATTGGACAAGTTGTGTTTACTTTTTAGGATTTGATTCTTGAGTCGTTCCAATTAACCAAAACAGTCCTGAATATCCTTCAATTTTAATACGATTTTCCACACACGCTAGCTAGGAAGTTAGGGTTAAAAATGCTTTACATATCACTTGAAACCTTAAATTTTGTAGGATTATGGTAGAATTTAATATTTGGTTGGAGAAGCAGTGAGGTGTATTGCTCAAGTCAGTTTGTGATTCTTTAGGGGCCATTCAAAATGTTCAATGTTTTAAAATTTTGATTTATTTTTTTTTTAAATTCGTTTGACCAAACCAACCACCCACCCACCCCAATTTTCAATCTTAAAATATTGACTTGCCATTCAATTAACCAAATAATAAAATTTCCAGTTTCATGACAGCGTGATGCAGCTGTGGATCTCCCCCACTTTAACACATGCCCTGATTACTTCTAGTGTTTCATAATCAGCTTCTGACCTAGCGCTGGTGATACTGATTTTTTATGGAGATATGGAGATAAAATCGTCTACAAATTACGGCATGATAAAAATGTGAAAGATTAGCGATCTTAAAATCCTAATGTACAAATGCATAGGCAAACAACTTTCAAAAACTTAACACCACCAAAGCTCTCTGTCACAAAATCACCACTCGGATCATCCATCCATATGGAGGAATGGTCCACTATACCTACGTGGCGACCAGTGTTAATTTGCAGCCAACTTTTTTACCAAGTCATTTTTTTCAACAACTTCCGAAATTCTTGAAGTTGAAGCCACAAAATACCCCTTTTGAAGTTGACATTCATGTAAAAATCACGCATGTACACGTCATTTTCCCAGGGCTTCGCAACGCGTAGGCACCGTGTATGCTTATTAGCATGGTTTCTTTCTCTGCTGCGGTATTTAATTGATAATAGTAGACACAGGAACCAGTCTACAGTGCGTACTCGAGTGGGTATATTTTGATGCATGACTTAGGGAGAATTTAAATAGGTCTATAGAATTTAACTCTCTTGATATTTGCATTTCAAATACTCTAAAGATGTATTGTGATTATATTTATATAAACGTTACTTCATCATTTTGAATGTTTGAAGGACATTACATAAAGCTTTTGCCAACTAAATGTTTTTGGCGAAAAAGAGGAATTCTTGCTGCACTTTAATTGTACATTTATAGCAAAGACGATGGCAGGCGTTGTAAGATGAAGTTTCTTCCTTCAAGCTTTTATATCTGATCAATAATGTGCAGCCCGGTATGGCAGTGCTGTGCCAAATGCTAAAAAGCCATAAGACCAGTCTATGAAGTATAGAATAACCACTCTGTTAAATAACGGATGATACAACGTCTAAGACTACGCACAGGCTGTGGTATAGCCTGGGTTGAAAAAAAAAACCGAATTGAAATGCGGGAGTGGAATTGGCAACTCAAAAGAGAATTTCATTTAATTTTTCCTTTGTTTTTTATGAAAAAGTAAATTTCGATTTTTCAATAATTTACCTTGACCAACCAACCCACAAATTTTTTAAAACATTGACAATTTTAACTGGCCCCTTAAGTCTTTTTACCCTAACCCTGCTGAATCCAACAGGATGTTTCTGTTGGATGTTGTTGAACATAAGATCTTTGGTTCTGGCTGTTGTATTTAGCAAGCTTTACATTTCAACTCAACTGCTGTTGAATTTTGTTGGTTCCAGCATGGTACTGGCAAGGTTAGGGCTATAGTTTAAAAACTTTTAAAATGGCTTGAACAGATTATCTTTGCAAGTGCACATTAGAAAAAAGTCATGTATTGGTATAACCCTCCTATATAGTTATAAATATCACAGCCTATCAACAAATATACCCACCAACTCTCACAGCTTGTGTGTGTTTCAACCTGTCACTTGATAGGTTTGATATATAGGGTAGTTGGCTCCATTTTGGCCCTAAATAGGGGAGTGTTAAATGTTTAAAAGCACCTTTAAATAATTTATTCTAAATAATAATATTCTGAATCCTGTTATAATTATCATCCTCAGCTGAAATTGAAGTCAGAGACAAGCGTTGTGTCACCCAAGAATGAAGAGCTTGAATATGATGACAGCTGGAATCAAGGAACAGATGGTAGACTGGCCAGCATTCAAGGTCAATCATCAGTTAGTGCTACGAATGAGTCCCCTCTGGCTCCTTACTCCAGTGACACGGTCGAAGCTGACAATCAGCAGGCTCAGAATATAGTAAGTTGGTCTTGTCCAACTTGTAGTCAGACCTTCTTAACAAAAGACTCCCTTCGTTCTCATGAACAAATCCACAATGTCACGCCATGTTTCATGTGTTACATTTGTTTGAAAACTTTCACCCAGAAACGATATTTGCGTAGACACATCCAACGAATTCATGCAAACAGAGGCACCGAGGTAAGGTTTACATGCACAGTCTGTAGTGAAACATTTACCACTAGTTCTAGACTAAAAGAGCACGCAAACATTCACACCAAGGAGCATGTTTATTCTTGTGATGAGTGTGAATGCTCTTACAACTGCAGTGCTTCTCTCAATTACCACAAGAAGACTCACACTGGGACAGGCCCGAGTCCTGTAAATGAACCATATGCATGCAACATTTGCTCAAGAGGCTTCAAGGAAAAACGCTATCTTCGCCGGCATAATCAGAGACATCATGCAAAAAACAAGGAAGCATTTGTATGTGATGTGTGTGATAAAGTTTATAGCAACAGATCAAGCCTAAAAGATCACAAAAATATTCACACTAAAGACAAGGTGTTTCGTTGTGATAAATGTGAACAGATATATTACAACAGGAGTTCCTTTAAGCATCATAAATTGACTCATCTTAGCAAAACACCTGAAGATGAACGGTTTCCATGTAGCATTTGCTCAAGGGAATTTACCAAGAAAGTAAACTTACAAAGTCATATCCGAAGAGTTCACTCTACCAACAATCAGAAATTTGAGTGCACTGTTTGTAATAGAGCCTACTCAAACAATCGCCATTTGAAAGAACATAGTAACATTCATACTAAAGAAAGAAGGTTTTCCTGTGATTTGTGTGAATGTTTTTTCTACAACAGAGATGCATTGAGAAGGCATAAACGAAACCATGATCGACCCCCTCCAGTTGCTAAAGCACGACCTATGTGTGAGATTTGTCAGCGCGTTTACCCAAACAGGTCTAAACTGGCCGACCATGTTCGCTCACACACTCTGGAGAGGCCGTTTCATTGCAGTGACTGTCCTGCCAGATTCAGAACAGCACATGGTCTCAGATGTCACCGATTGACACACTCCAACGTGAAACCATTTGAATGCAGTACATGTGGCAAAGGCTTTCGCAGGAAACATGCCTTAAAAGTACACTCAATCGTTCATGCAGATATTCGAGTATTTAAGTGTAAAGTTTGTTCAGAAACATTTGCGCAGTCACGTGATCTAAAACGCCATAGTTATATCCATCCAAGACCTGAAGTAACCAAAGAGAAAAATTGTGTTTGTGATATCTGCTTCAAAGCATTCTCGGGTCAGTATGCCCTGAAAGTACACCGCATCTGCCATTTAAAAGAGAAACCATTTTCTTGCACAGAATGCGGGAAAAAGTTTAAGCATAAGAGTACACTCTCCCTGCACAAATTAGTTCATTCGGGCCAGAGGAGTTACAAATGTTCCATCTGTGAAGATAAAGCTTTTTATCATAACTCAAGGCTCAATGCTCATATGAGAATGTTCCACTCTGATGAGCATGACTTGAAACTGTTCGCTTGTAACTTGTGCGAGAAAAGATATTCAACTAAACACTCGTTAAAGGGGCATATGCAAATGCATGCGAATGACAGACCATTCCCATGCAATGATTGTGGTTACGCTTTCTATACATCAAGTGTTTTACGTAATCACAAGAGAATCCACTCGAGCGAGAGGCCGTACGCTTGCAACGTTTGTGACAAAACTTTCAAAACTTCAGTTCAGTTAAAACACCACCAGAGGTCCATCACACACTCGAATGAGAGACCTTTCCTGTGTGAGATATGCGGACAGACTTTTACTCATCAAGGCAGACTAACAAAGCATTTATTTATTCACTCTGGTGTCAAACCATTTGTCTGTGAAATTTGCGGTAAGTCGTGTTCCCGGAAGGACAATCTCAAGACTCATATGAAAGTACACAGTCGCAGTGGGCAGGAAAAAACAGGCCAAAGTTGATTTTTGTTTATGCAAATCGCCCATCACAAGCCCTAGGGCACTCGAGGTGTGAGCTACAGAGGATTATGTGGAAGAACCAGCCCCTCACACTGAAACAAGACCAGCTAATCTCTTCACAGTATGAATAGGGTCGGGATGGGTAACTAGTCCACTGCCAGACATTATTAATGCCTCTACCGATATTAAGCGTAGAAGTGCTATAGCCCCAGGACTGTGCTCGAACCCACAACCTGCAGAATTACCCACAGACCTTGAATTCAATGTGCCAAACCACTAGGCCACAGCACTCCCACATGCGGATAGTTGTGGCGTCAGCAATATGTTTTCCCCCAAACATTATACAATGTACACGCAACAACTTAACTCTAACCCTGCTGAATCCATCAATATCAATACGAATTTCCACACACCCTGGGGTGTTTTTAGGGTTAATGTATGTTGCTTATATCAAAACTCCCAAATCTGCCATGAACTTGGAGTTGTCGATGGGGTTACACATCTAGGAGATACATTTATTTGGACATCTAATGAAGACAAAAACATCCCTGGGGCTTTAACTCAACCTCATGCACAATCCTCCTTTTCATACGATTAAGTGAACATAAGGAACTACTGCAGTGTTACTGTCCAACTTTTTGGCACCTCTGTAAGCAGACTTTCCTGAGCCCCAAACTCTGAACAAAGAATACTCCACAGAGAGACCGCTGTGAGATCTGTGCACTTTCACAAGGAAACGTAATCTATAGTTACACCAAAACGTCCACGGTGACGAGCATTGTTTCAAGTGCAGTACATGCTCTGCAAACTGCTTAATATTCACAAACAAACCCATCGGGGAAGTAAACCAGAAGACTTGACAGGCCGAATGTGCATGAAGACATTAAGAAACAGACAAGGTCTTCATCAGGCCTGCAAATACACAGCCAAGAAAGTCCAGCTGTCTGGTCTGTCATCAAGCTCAAGCTGACTTCCAAACAAACACCAACTTGAATACACACAGAAAGATTTACTCTGTTGATGAGAGACCTTTCAAATATCCTTCCTGGTTTTGGATAATCTAAGCAAACACATGCACACACACGCTACAGTATTGAACTGCAGCAAATGTCCCGAAACATTCCTGGAAAAGTCGAATCTTCTTCACAAACTGATTCATGTTGGGGAGAAACCTTTTGAGTGTAGTACATGTCAAACGACATCCAATAGGGAAGACCATTTGAAGAAACACATGAATACTCACAACAAAGTACATGTACAATCAAGTGCAGGAAATGTCCTGAAATATTCCAAGAGTGGTCTGATCTTGACAAGCATCGTAAAACTCATCCTAAGAAACCTGAAGTGAAGAAATATGAGTGTGAGATTTGTTACAAGAAGTTTTTCAGACCGCATTACCTAAAACGGCATGTTTTTAAACATACAGGTGAGAAACCGTTTTCCTGTTTGAAATGTTATAAAAGGTTAAATTTATGCAGGAAAAATCTCTGCGAGTGCACCGACTAAGCCACTTCAAGGAGTGAAGTTTTAAATGTCTGATTTGACTATACCAAGTCAGCATTAGATTGTCGCATGAAAAACGTCCACAGTGTAGAGCACGACTTGATAGAAGCAGTTTGCTTGCGACTTACGTGATAAAAGATATGCCTCCAAGACATCTATGACAACTCATCGCAATCTTCACTTGAGATGTTTGTGGTCGCTCATTTCTTAATCCTTGGAGTCTTCGGAATCATAAAAAAGCCACTCCAGGGCTTCCAATAAAAAACATTCGCATGTAATACCTGTGACAAAGGCTTTAAGACTACAACTGCTCTAAAGTATCACAAGAAAATTCACTCCGATGTACACTCGTACTTGTGCCAGTTTTGTGGCAAAGGGTTCACCCAAACAACAGCTTCGTAGGCTTTTCACTCACTCTGAGGACAAAAAATTCCTGTGTGAGATTTGTGGCAAACCTGTGCATGTGAGGACAATCTCAATACTCATATGAAAATACACCGTCCGACTCATCAGAGAAAAGCACAGGCTGATAAATGTAATGGTTATGATGTCAAGGATGGAAATTTGTCTTGATGTAAAACATTAGAAATGCATACTTCAGACACACTACGTTTAGTTTGTTGTATGTAGACAGCCAGTACGTGCCACATCTGTGAGGGGAGGGGAGGGGGGGGGGGACCAAGTAACTTGAGCAGCCCCTCCCCCATATTTTCTGCATGAACCTGTGCAGTATATGCAGAATAAATGTAGTATACATTGTATTTAAAAAAAAAGACTGTTAATGTCACACACAATCCAGGACAACATTTGTTTAAAAACACTGCGGAGTGCTTTTTTGTTAAGTATGGTGTGGTATGGTATATTTATTCACACTATCACATTGTGACCCGAAGGTCAAATTACACGACAATTTACATTATTAAAAAGAAATCAAAATCATGATAAGTAGTAATTAAACAAATATATATATATATATATATATAAAGCTACTCACGAAGAATAAATGTACTTAACAAGTTAATAAAAAATTAAAACCAACTATTTTGTTATAAACTGAGTTTTCAAAATATGAGTAATGATGCACATTACGTAGGTTGCGGGCATGAAACTCCCATCTGGTTTCAGGTAGTCTTGCTCTCACCCACTTATAAATTCGTCGGAAGTTGCAGTGCTATGTGTCATCAAAGATAGCAATGCAATATTACTCTATAAATCAGGAATCATGTGTGTTTGCATTCAGCAATAAACATTTCTATTTTCAAAGAAATAGACACGACTGCGAAATCATGAAAAGTACAGACCTATACATGTAGTCAAAAAGTTAAGAAACAAGATAAACTTGCATACCTTATACATGTAATGCGAATCCTTGTGTTTTTACTTAATGCATGTTCTCTCTAAACAAGACTAAAAGCCACTCATATATCAAGGTAAGGTAAGGAAATAGAAAAAGAACAAAGATACAAGAGGTAGGAATAAATGTATCTTTGGAAGCAGGAAAGATTTTAAGATGAAGGGAAACATGCACCAGGCAGAGAATTCCGAAGATATGCAGAAAAAGGGAAAGAGCTATTGGCATTGCTAGAGTATATTGGTGGGAATAGGCAGAAAACCGAGTTTTATGCTTTTCTAGTATTTTGTCTGATTTGTTCGGTATGTAAACCAGACATCGGTGGTGTCTCAAATATCCCCAGTGATACCTTTGTAAACTAAATCCTTATTTTAGTTGGAGTATTCATAAACGTCAGTATTATTAAACGTGCCTAGCCGACAACCTTCATGTTATCCCAAGTGCCTTTTCACCAAGGATGTCAATTTGAATGTCTTTCAACAGATTATTGTTCATAAAAGTACGTGTATATGTTTATTAATAACTACTTTTGTATCGAATCTTACATGATGAAAAATTTAGTATTTTGGGTATAACTCAACAGATTTGTAACAGATTTGTCAATTAAGTAGTCACTAGGCGCCTTCTTCAGAGCGGAATACCTTCACTCATTTTAAGACCACCGTTTTTTGGGAGGTTAAGGAGTGGGGTCCCCCTTTGAGTTTAACCATTCCTTTTGAGTGAAATCTTATTCGCGAATGTCTGAAATTGTTCATAAATTATTGGAAATTTCGGTCTAGACCATAGTGAGGTTTGAAAAGAAACCTTGAACGGGTATTGCCATTTCGCATCATTGTTATTTGTGTTAATGGATAAGTTTATATACCGTGTATTAAGTACATGTAGTGATAAAACAATTCATGCAATGTAATTATTCAATGCACATGATGTTTTCTAGCCTTGACTTTCAGAAAAGAAAACTTTTATTTTTGTATGTCCTTAAAATTCAAGTTCACGCTTCAGAACATTTGAAGCAATTTTGCATTACTGTGTACATGTGATATTGTAGTTCATGACTTAATTTGTCTTTAAATGCTATGACTATTGTACTTGAATGTTGTAATCTAGTTTATTTAGAATTTGTCGGTATTACTGGTTGGTTTAATATTTTTTTATATTGTTCTGATGTACGCTATATTGGGCAAAAAAATTGCCCTCCTCGACCGACCCTAAAAGTCAAAAAAGTCGGGCAGCGTTTTTTGTTCTATTTTTTACTTTTAAAGGAATTTTCAAAATCTCACTTTTTCCCGCACAAAATTGAACAAGTTTTATTAAAATCATTGTCTTTAAATACAGCTACGACGGCACAATCGTGCATTTCGCCATCTCACTTTTAAATAAGCGTACTTTTTGCATCCCGACTTCCGAGATATACGACATGTAGTATTGTTCTGATGTTTTCATGGATGGTAAAAAAAAATAGAAATCGACCGACTGACCCTCCATCCTGATTTTTCTCATTTAAGGGCAACAAGTGGTGTTGTTTTTTTGGCCTTGTGTCTATATGCAAGAAAGAAAAATAAGGGGCTTAGGCCTACATGTATTAAAAATGTCAATACTTTTAAATTTCGAATTTCGGTGGGTCAGGGAAAATTCTTGAAAATCGAAATTCACTTTTCAAGAAAGGAAAAATATAAGAAAAACTCTTGATTTGCCGATTACAATGACTGCAACCAATGATTCCAAACATTCTATCAACTAATGGATTACAAGAAGTCATCAGGGCCAATGTTCAAGAGACTGAACTGGACATTTTATAATTTGTGTTGAATGGAAAATCAAGATTGAAAATTGGGGTGGGTGGGTGGGTAAACAAAAATTGGGGAAAAGAAAAATCGAAATTTAAAAACGTCGACGATTTTGAACATAAACATTGCCGAAACCTATTTTTGTCAACCATCTGTCTTGTTGGATGCATTTGCCTTGAACCTGTATGAGTAATTTATTGAATTAATTTAGGCCTAAACTTGTTTTCCTGTACCTCAGTATTCAACGCTCTTCATTGCCAGGGCTAAAGATCAGGGTATTTGTATATAATCTTTTTAAAAAAATACAAGAAGTACTATAGTTCGTTGTATAATTTGCTTTTTATTAGTCAAATAAATTTAAAGACCAAACTGACTTGTGATCCTGTTTATTTTATGTTTTAAAAGTATGCTTATCACCTTAAAAGCTTACAAGCAGAAGGAAGACTAGATAGAAGGCTAAACAAAACTACAAACCCGAAATTCTTTCACCCCACAAGAATGTTTCACGAAAATAACTCCAGAGAATGGTGTCTATACACTATCAAGCATGCAGAGAAAGAAAATACGTTTGCCTTTAAGAAAATGAATCGGTTTCTCCATTCAAACATAGTTCAAACAACCAAGGGATTGTGGGTGATGTGGAAAAGTTAATTATTTTGTTGATGAAATCATTGCGTCTAACTATAAATACTCTGGTGATGTCTGGTGTGATCCAATTCAGTTGCAAGAAATGTTGGCATAAGAGCTGCCGAACCGTGCGCGTGCCATCACACTGCGCAATAAGCCATAAGTTCGGTATTTCAACTGCGCATGTGTACAATGACATTTTATCCCGCGTGACAACACAAGGCGCA
The DNA here is from genome assembly GCA_037893225.1 of Hippasteria phrygiana. NCBI lineage: Eukaryota > Metazoa > Echinodermata > Asteroidea > Valvatida > Goniasteridae > Hippasteria > Hippasteria phrygiana. The sequence continues at coordinate 1,298 of JAZGUH010000955.1, read as the reverse complement.
CGTGTTAAATTCAATCATAATGGCGTTCGCGTTAACATGGCGTGATGTTACGTCAGCAATTTTATCCCGAATAACACTTTGAGATACCGAACTGGCTTATACATGAGCGCGTCGAATTCTTTGCATTGTGATTGGCTGGAAGTTTCAACAGGTGGTTGGGCTGCATTGTACATGCGTTTTGAGAAGTACGGGCTCGTGACTTGATTAACCCTTGCTCTGTGAATGTTTATTGCAAGTCAGTGATAGGCCTACATGCCAATGCACTCCAGCTGCAGTGCATTGGAGGATTCTAGTTGCTTTCCCAGACAATTGATTTCAAAGCTCCTACTGGAGTGCATTGGAGGGCACTTTAATTGGGGGGTTGCTGCATGGTCATTGTTGTTGCTCACTTGACCAGCAAGTCTTGATGGAAATTGCCATTGTATTTATTATTATTAGTAACCTTTTATATTGTTAAATGTCTGCGAAACATTTTTTACAAGCGGCGGGGGGGGGGGGGGGGGGGGGGGGGGGGGGGGGCTGACACACACACCTTCTTACCATTGGTGGCGCCTTTTTACCTCTTTGTTTTGTTCTTACCCATAGGAAAAATAAGACATGTAGGGTTTCTGGTTTGCAACTTTAGGCGTAGGCCCCTACAAGCAAATATATATATATATATATATTTTTTTTTTTAAATGGCAACGAGCAGGGGGAGGGAGTCCACCCCGAAACCCCCACCCCCCGGATCCGCGCCTGCTATTGAAACAGAGAAGAAACTACACGGCGGCAGTACAATACCCGAACACGGTTAAATGGACACCATTAAGAATCACACCACTGTTAAAACCGTCCCCTGTGCAGGCCCGTCGCAAGCTTTAAACATCAGGGGGAGGGGGAAACAGTGCCAGCTAGGGGAAACATTACTAGAAAAAAACCACAACTATATATAATTTTGATGCTCTTGGTTTTTGCGAACGGGGGGGGGGGGGATGAAGAACGTCAATAACAAAGATAGCGGACTTGGGCCCTTCCGGAACTTGCATTATTATTCTTTTTTAAATTCAGAAAGCACTCATTAAGTCAAGGGACAGTATAAATGATATATTATTTTTTTTAAATAATTTTACGTGATAATGAGAGTGGGATTGCATGTCTTCGCCAATTAGTGCTGTTCCTTACGTGATAATGAGAGTGGGATTGCATGTTCTTCGCCAATTAGTGCTGTTCCAGGATTTCAATTATTTTCGTAAGAAACTAAGTTTCGTGATTTTTTCCTTTCTTTTCATTCGTAGTAGTACTACTCTCCTACCCGAAGC
>JAZGUH010000954.1:0-60150 GCA_037893225.1 Hippasteria phrygiana | reverse complement strand
TGTATTTGGTTGATATTTCATGCAATTATGAATGAGTAAAGCAAGTCCATACCCCAGGGAATTTGACAGGCATGGAGCAATAAATAAAAGGTAATCTGCACACAGATGTTGGCCGGAAAGAAAATAAACATTGCGAGGTTTGACTTTTCTCCACAAGTGTTAACTCTAAGAAGCCGCCGATAATTGCAACATGTAGCGCCAGATCTAAGCTATCCATACATGTCAAAATTACTGAATTTGGTTGATATTTCATGCAATTATGAATGAGTAAAGCAAGTCCATACCCCAGGGAATTTGACATGCATGGAGCAATAAATAGACGGTAACATGTACACAGATGTTGGCCGGAAAGAAAATAAACATTGCGAGGTTTGAATTTTCTCCACAAGTTTTAACTCTAAGAAGCCGCCGATAATTGCAACATGTAGCGCCAGATCTAAGCTATCCATACATGTCAAAATTACTGTATTTGGTTGATATTTCATGCAATTATGAATGAGTAAAGCAAGTCCATACCCCAGGGAATTTGACATGCATGGAGCAATAAATAGACGGTAACATGTACACAGATGTTGGCCGGAAAGAAAATAAACATTGCGAGGTTTGACTTTTCTCCACAAGTGTTAACTCTAAGAAGCCGCCGATAATTGCAACATGTAGCGCCAGATCTAAGCTATCCATACATGTCAAAATTACTGAATTTGGTTGATATTTCATGCAATTATGAATGAGTAAAGCAAGTCCATACCCCAGGGAATTTGACATGCATGGAGCAATAAATAGACGGTAACATGTACACAGATGTTGGCCGGAAAGAAAATAAACATTGCGAGGTTTGAATTTTCTCCACAAGTTTTAACTCTAAGAAGCCGCCGATAATTGCAACATGTAGCGCCAGATCTAAGCTATCCATACATGTCAAAATTACTGAATTTGGTTGATATTTCATGCAATTATGAATGAGTAAAGCAAGTCCATACCCCAGGGAATTTGACAGGCATGGAGCAATAAATAAAAGGTAATCTGCACACAGATGTTGGCCGGAAAGAAAATAAACATTGCGAGGTTTGACTTTTCTCCACAAGTGTTAACTCTAAGAAGCCGCCGATAATTGCAACATGTAGCGCCAGATCTAAGCTATCCATACATGTCAAAATTACTGAATTTGGTTGATATTTCATGCAATTATGAATGAGTAAAGCAAGTCCATACCCCAGGGAATTTGACATGCATGGAGCAATAAATAGACGGTAACATGTACACAGATGTTGGCCGGAAAGAAAATAAACATTGCGAGGTTTGAATTTTCTCCACAAGTGTTAACTCTAAGAAGCCGCCGATAATTGCAACATGTAGCGCCAGATCTACGCTATCCATACATGTCAAAATTACTGTATTTGGTTGATATTTCATGCAATTATGAATGAGTAAAGCAAGTCCATACCCCAGGGAATTTGACATGCATGGAGCAATAAATAGACGGTAACATGTACACAGATGTTGGCCGGAAAGAAAATAAACATTGCGAGGTTTGACTTTTCTCCACAAGTGTTAACTCTAAGAAGCCGCCGATAATTGCAACATGTAGCGCCAGATCTACGCTATCCATACATGTCAAAATTACTGTATTTGGTTGATATTTCATGCAATTATGAATGAGTAAAGCAAGTCCATACCCCAGGGAATTTGACATGCATGGAGCAATAAATAGACGGTAACATGTACACAGATGTTGGCCGGAAAGAAAATAAACATTGCGAGGTTTGAATTTTCTCCACAAGTGTTAACTCTAAGAAGCCGCCGATAATTGCAACATGTAGCGCCAGATCTAAGCTATCCATACATGTCAAAATTACTGTATTTGGTTGATATTTCATGCAATTATGAATGAGTAAAGCAAGTCCATACCCCAGGGAATTTGACATGCATGGAGCAATAAATAGACGGTAACATGTACACAGGTGTTGGCCGGAAAGAAAATAAACATTGCGAGGTTTGAATTTTCTTCACAAGTTTTAACTCTAAGAAGCCGACGATAATTGCAACATGTAGCGCCAGATCTAAGCTATCCATACATGTCAAAATTACTGTATTTGGTTGATATTTCATGCAATTATGAATGAGTAAAGCAAGTCCATACCCCAGGGAATTTGACATGCATGGAGCAATAAATAGACGGTAACATGTACACAGATGTTGGCCGGAAAGAAAATAAACATTGCGATGTTTGAATTTTCTCCACAAGTTTTAACTCTAAGAAGCCGCCGATAATTGCAACATGTAGCGCCAGATCTAAGCTATCCATACATGTCAAAATTACTGAATTTGGTTGATATTTCATGCAATTATGAATGAGTAAAGCAAGTCCATACCCCAGGGAATTTGACATGCATGGAGCAATAAATAGACGGTAACATGTACACAGATGTTGGCCGGAAAGAAAATAAACATTGCGAGGTTTGACTTTTCTCCACAAGTGTTAACTCTAAGAAGCCGCCGATAATTGCAACATGTAGCGCCAGATCTACGCTATCCATACATGTCAAAATTACTGTATTTGGTTGATATTTCATGCAATTATGAATGAGTAAAGCAAGTCCATACCCCAGGGAATTTGACATGCATGGAGCAATAAATAGACGGTAACATGTACACAGATGTTGGCCGGAAAGAAAATAAACATTGCGAGGTTTGAATTTTCTCCACAAGTGTTAACTCTAAGAAGCCGCCGATAATTGCAACATGTAGCGCCAGATCTAAGCTATCCATACATGTCAAAATTACTGTATTTGGTTGATATTTCATGCAATTATGAATGAGTAAAGCAAGTCCATACCCCAGGGAATTTGACATGCATGGAGCAATAAATAGACGGTAACATGTACACAGGTGTTGGCCGGAAAGAAAATAAACATTGCGAGGTTTGAATTTTCTTCACAAGTTTTAACTCTAAGAAGCCGACGATAATTGCAACATGTAGCGCCAGATCTAAGCTATCCATACATGTCAAAATTACTGAATTTGGTTGATATTTCATGCAATTATGAATGAGTAAAGCAAGTCCATACCCCAGGGAATTTGACATGCATGGAGCAATAAATAGACGGTAACATGTACACAGATGTTGGCCGGAAAGAAAATAAACATTGCGAGGTTTGACTTTTCTCCACAAGTGTTAACTCTAAGAAGCCGCCGATAATTGCAACATGTAGCGCCAGATCTACGCTATCCATACATGTCAAAATTACTGTATTTGGTTGATATTTCATGCAATTATGAATGAGTAAAGCAAGTCCATACCCCAGGGAATTTGACATGCATGGAGCAATAAATAAAAGGTAATCTGCACACAGATGTTGGCCGGAAAGAAAATAAACATTGCGAGGTTTGACTTTTCTCCACAAGTGTTAACTCTAAGAAGCCGCCGATAATTACAACATGTAGCGCCAGATCTAAGCTACCCATACATGTCAAAATTACTGAATTTGGTTGATATTTCATGCAATTATGAATGAGTAAAGCAAGTCCATACCCCAGGGAATTTGACATGCATGGAGCAATAAATAGACGGTAACATGTACACAGATGTTGGCCGGAAAGAAAATAAACATTGCGAGGTTTGACTTTTCTCCACAAGTGTTAACTCTAAGAAGCCGCCGATAATTGCAACATGTAGCGCCAGATCTACGCTATCCATACATGTCAAAATTACTGTATTTGGTTGATATTTCATGCAATTATGAATGAGTAAAGCAAGTCCATACCCCAGGGAATTTGACATGCATGGAGCAATAAATAGACGGTAACATGTACACAGATGTTGGCCGGAAAGAAAATAAACATTGCGAGGTTTGAATTTTCTCCACAAGTGTTAACTCTAAGAAGCCGCCGATAATTGCAACATGTAGCGCCAGATCTAAGCTATCCATACATGTCAAAATTACTGTATTTGGTTGATATTTCATGCAATTATGAATGAGTAAAGCAAGTCCATACCCCAGGGAATTTGACATGCATGGAGCAATAAATAGACGGTAACATGTACACAGGTGTTGGCCGGAAAGAAAATAAACATTGCGAGGTTTGACTTTTCTCCACAAGTGTTAACTCTAAGAAGCCGCCGATGATTGCAACATGTAGCGCCAGATCTAAGCTATCCATACATGTCAAAATTACTGAATTTGGTTGATATTTCATGCAATTATGAATGAGTAAAGCAAGTCCATACCCCAGGGAATTTGACATGCATGGAGCAATAAATAGACGGTAACATGTACACAGATGTTGGCCGGAAAGAAAATAAACATTGCGAGGTTTGACTTTTCTCCACAAGTGTTAACTCTAAGAAGCCGCCGATAATTGCAACATGTAGCGCCAGATCTACGCTATCCATACATGTCAAAATTACTGTATTTGGTTGATATTTCATGCAATTATGAATGAGTAAAGCAAGTCCATACCCCAGGGAATTTGACAGGCATGGAGCAATAAATAAAAGGTAATCTGCACACAGATGTTGGCCGGAAAGAAAATAAACATTGCGAGGTTTGACTTTTCTCCACAAGTGTTAACTCTAAGAAGCCGCCGATAATTGCAACATGTAGCGCCAGATCTAAGCTATCCATACATGTCAAAATTACTGAATTTGGTTGATATTTCATGCAATTATGAATGAGTAAAGCAAGTCCATACCCCAGGGAATTTGACATGCATGGAGCAATAAATAGACGGTAACATGTACACAGATGTTGGCCGGAAAGAAAATAAACATTGCGAGGTTTGAATTTTCTCCACAAGTTTTAACTCTAAGAAGCCGCCGATAATTGCAACATGTAGCGCCAGATCTAAGCTATCCATACATGTCAAAATTACTGTATTTGGTTGATATTTCATGCAATTATGAATGAGTAAAGCAAGTCCATACCCCAGGGAATTTGACATGCATGGAGCAATAAATAGACGGTAACATGTACACAGATGTTGGCCGGAAAGAAAATAAACATTGCGAGGTTTGACTTTTCTCCACAAGTGTTAACTCTAAGAAGCCGCCGATAATTGCAACATGTAGCGCCAGATCTAAGCTATCCATACATGTCAAAATTACTGAATTTGGTTGATATTTCATGCAATTATGAATGAGTAAAGCAAGTCCATACCCCAGGGAATTTGACATGCATGGAGCAATAAATAGACGGTAACATGTACACAGATGTTGGCCGGAAAGAAAATAAACATTGCGAGGTTTGAATTTTCTCCACAAGTTTTAACTCTAAGAAGCCGCCGATAATTGCAACATGTAGCGCCAGATCTAAGCTATCCATACATGTCAAAATTACTGAATTTGGTTGATATTTCATGCAATTATGAATGAGTAAAGCAAGTCCATACCCCAGGGAATTTGACAGGCATGGAGCAATAAATAAAAGGTAATCTGCACACAGATGTTGGCCGGAAAGAAAATAAACATTGCGAGGTTTGACTTTTCTCCACAAGTGTTAACTCTAAGAAGCCGCCGATAATTGCAACATGTAGCGCCAGATCTAAGCTATCCATACATGTCAAAATTACTGAATTTGGTTGATATTTCATGCAATTATGAATGAGTAAAGCAAGTCCATACCCCAGGGAATTTGACATGCATGGAGCAATAAATAGACGGTAACATGTACACAGATGTTGGCCGGAAAGAAAATAAACATTGCGAGGTTTGAATTTTCTCCACAAGTGTTAACTCTAAGAAGCCGCCGATAATTGCAACATGTAGCGCCAGATCTACGCTATCCATACATGTCAAAATTACTGTATTTGGTTGATATTTCATGCAATTATGAATGAGTAAAGCAAGTCCATACCCCAGGGAATTTGACATGCATGGAGCAATAAATAGACGGTAACATGTACACAGATGTTGGCCGGAAAGAAAATAAACATTGCGAGGTTTGACTTTTCTCCACAAGTGTTAACTCTAAGAAGCCGCCGATAATTGCAACATGTAGCGCCAGATCTACGCTATCCATACATGTCAAAATTACTGTATTTGGTTGATATTTCATGCAATTATGAATGAGTAAAGCAAGTCCATACCCCAGGGAATTTGACATGCATGGAGCAATAAATAGACGGTAACATGTACACAGATGTTGGCCGGAAAGAAAATAAACATTGCGAGGTTTGAATTTTCTCCACAAGTGTTAACTCTAAGAAGCCGCCGATAATTGCAACATGTAGCGCCAGATCTAAGCTATCCATACATGTCAAAATTACTGTATTTGGTTGATATTTCATGCAATTATGAATGAGTAAAGCAAGTCCATACCCCAGGGAATTTGACATGCATGGAGCAATAAATAGACGGTAACATGTACACAGGTGTTGGCCGGAAAGAAAATAAACATTGCGAGGTTTGAATTTTCTTCACAAGTTTTAACTCTAAGAAGCCGACGATAATTGCAACATGTAGCGCCAGATCTAAGCTATCCATACATGTCAAAATTACTGTATTTGGTTGATATTTCATGCAATTATGAATGAGTAAAGCAAGTCCATACCCCAGGGAATTTGACATGCATGGAGCAATAAATAGACGGTAACATGTACACAGATGTTGGCCGGAAAGAAAATAAACATTGCGATGTTTGAATTTTCTCCACAAGTTTTAACTCTAAGAAGCCGCCGATAATTGCAACATGTAGCGCCAGATCTAAGCTATCCATACATGTCAAAATTACTGAATTTGGTTGATATTTCATGCAATTATGAATGAGTAAAGCAAGTCCATACCCCAGGGAATTTGACATGCATGGAGCAATAAATAGACGGTAACATGTACACAGATGTTGGCCGGAAAGAAAATAAACATTGCGAGGTTTGACTTTTCTCCACAAGTGTTAACTCTAAGAAGCCGCCGATAATTGCAACATGTAGCGCCAGATCTACGCTATCCATACATGTCAAAATTACTGTATTTGGTTGATATTTCATGCAATTATGAATGAGTAAAGCAAGTCCATACCCCAGGGAATTTGACATGCATGGAGCAATAAATAGACGGTAACATGTACACAGATGTTGGCCGGAAAGAAAATAAACATTGCGAGGTTTGAATTTTCTCCACAAGTGTTAACTCTAAGAAGCCGCCGATAATTGCAACATGTAGCGCCAGATCTAAGCTATCCATACATGTCAAAATTACTGTATTTGGTTGATATTTCATGCAATTATGAATGAGTAAAGCAAGTCCATACCCCAGGGAATTTGACATGCATGGAGCAATAAATAGACGGTAACATGTACACAGGTGTTGGCCGGAAAGAAAATAAACATTGCGAGGTTTGAATTTTCTTCACAAGTTTTAACTCTAAGAAGCCGACGATAATTGCAACATGTAGCGCCAGATCTAAGCTATCCATACATGTCAAAATTACTGAATTTGGTTGATATTTCATGCAATTATGAATGAGTAAAGCAAGTCCATACCCCAGGGAATTTGACATGCATGGAGCAATAAATAGACGGTAACATGTACACAGATGTTGGCCGGAAAGAAAATAAACATTGCGAGGTTTGACTTTTCTCCACAAGTGTTAACTCTAAGAAGCCGCCGATAATTGCAACATGTAGCGCCAGATCTACGCTATCCATACATGTCAAAATTACTGTATTTGGTTGATATTTCATGCAATTATGAATGAGTAAAGCAAGTCCATACCCCAGGGAATTTGACATGCATGGAGCAATAAATAGACGGTAACATGTAGACAGATGTTGGCCGGAAAGAAAATAAACATTGCGAGGTTTGACTTTTCTCCACAAGTGTTAACTCTAAGAAGCCGCCGATAATTGCAACATGTAGCGCCAGATCTAAGCTATCCATACATGTCAAAATTACTGAATTTGGTTGATATTTCATGCAATTATGAATGAGTAAAGCAAGTCCATACCCCAGGGAATTTGACAGGCATGGAGCAATAAATAAAAGGTAATCTGCACACAGATGTTGGCCGGAAAGAAAATAAACATTGCGAGGTTTGACTTTTCTCCACAAGTGTTAACTCTAAGAAGCCGCCGATAATTGCAACATGTAGCGCCAGATCTAAGCTATCCATACATGTCAAAATTACTGAATTTGGTTGATATTTCATGCAATTATGAATGAGTAAAGCAAGTCCATACCCCAGGGAATTTGACATGCATGGAGCAATAAATAGACGGTAACATGTACACAGATGTTGGCCGGAAAGAAAATAAACATTGCGAGGTTTGAATTTTCTCCACAAGTTTTAACTCTAAGAAGCCGCCGATAATTGCAACATGTAGCGCCAGATCTAAGCTATCCATACATGTCAAAATTACTGAATTTGGTTGATATTTCATGCAATTATGAATGAGTAAAGCAAGTCCATACCCCAGGGAATTTGACATGCATGGAGCAATAAATAGACGGTAACATGTACACAGATGTTGGCCGGAAAGAAAATAAACATTGCGAGGTTTGAATTTTCTCCACAAGTTTTAACTCTAAGAAGCCGCCGATAATTGCAACATGTAGCGCCAGATCTAAGCTATCCATACATGTCAAAATTACTGAATTTGGTTGATATTTCATGCAATTATGAATGAGTAAAGCAAGTCCATACCCCAGGGAATTTGACATGCATGGAGCAATAAATAGACGGTAACATGTACACAGATGTTGGCCGGAAAGAAAATAAACATTGCGAGGTTTGACTTTTCTCCACAAGTGTTAACTCTAAGAAGCCGCCGATAATTGCAACATGTAGCGCCAGATCTACGCTATCCATACATGTCAAAATTACTGTATTTGGTTGATATTTCATGCAATTATGAATGAGTAAAGCAAGTCCATACCCCAGGGAATTTGACATGCATGGAGCAATAAATAGACGGTAACATGTACACAGATGTTGGCCGGAAAGAAAATAAACATTGCGAGGTTTGAATTTTCTCCACAAGTGTTAACTCTAAGAAGCCGCCGATAATTGCAACATGTAGCGCCAGATCTAAGCTATCCATACATGTCAAAATTACTGTATTTGGTTGATATTTCATGCAATTATGAATGAGTAAAGCAAGTCCATACCCCAGGGAATTTGACATGCATGGAGCAATAAATAGACGGTAACATGTACACAGGTGTTGGCCGGAAAGAAAATAAACATTGCGAGGTTTGAATTTTCTTCACAAGTTTTAACTCTAAGAAGCCGACGATAATTGCAACATGTAGCGCCAGATCTAAGCTATCCATACATGTCAAAATTACTGAATTTGGTTGATATTTCATGCAATTATGAATGAGTAAAGCAAGTCCATACCCCAGGGAATTTGACATGCATGGAGCAATAAATAGACGGTAACATGTACACAGATGTTGGCCGGAAAGAAAATAAACATTGCGAGGTTTGACTTTTCTCCACAAGTGTTAACTCTAAGAAGCCGCCGATAATTGCAACATGTAGCGCCAGATCTACGCTATCCATACATGTCAAAATTACTGTATTTGGTTGATATTTCATGCAATTATGAATGAGTAAAGCAAGTCCATACCCCAGGGAATTTGACATGCATGGAGCAATAAATAGACGGTAACATGTAGACAGATGTTGGCCGGAAAGAAAATAAACATTGCGAGGTTTGACTTTTCTCCACAAGTGTTAACTCTAAGAAGCCGCCGATAATTGCAACATGTAGCGCCAGATCTAAGCTATCCATACATGTCAAAATTACTGAATTTGGTTGATATTTCATGCAATTATGAATGAGTAAAGCAAGTCCATACCCCAGGGAATTTGACAGGCATGGAGCAATAAATAAAAGGTAATCTGCACACAGATGTTGGCCGGAAAGAAAATAAACATTGCGAGGTTTGACTTTTCTCCACAAGTGTTAACTCTAAGAAGCCGCCGATAATTGCAACATGTAGCGCCAGATCTAAGCTATCCATACATGTCAAAATTACTGAATTTGGTTGATATTTCATGCAATTATGAATGAGTAAAGCAAGTCCATACCCCAGGGAATTTGACATGCATGGAGCAATAAATAGACGGTAACATGTACACAGATGTTGGCCGGAAAGAAAATAAACATTGCGAGGTTTGAATTTTCTCCACAAGTTTTAACTCTAAGAAGCCGCCGATAATTGCAACATGTAGCGCCAGATCTAAGCTATCCATACATGTCAAAATTACTGAATTTGGTTGATATTTCATGCAATTATGAATGAGTAAAGCAAGTCCATACCCCAGGGAATTTGACATGCATGGAGCAATAAATAGACGGTAACATGTACACAGATGTTGGCCGGAAAGAAAATAAACATTGCGAGGTTTGACTTTTCTCCACAAGTGTTAACTCTAAGAAGCCGCCGATAATTGCAACATGTAGCGCCAGATCTACGCTATCCATACATGTCAAAATTACTGTATTTGGTTGATATTTCATGCAATTATGAATGAGTAAAGCAAGTCCATACCCCAGGGAATTTGACATGCATGGAGCAATAAATAGACGGTAACATGTACACAGATGTTGGCCGGAAAGAAAATAAACATTGCGAGGTTTGAATTTTCTCCACAAGTGTTAACTCTAAGAAGCCGCCGATAATTGCAACATGTAGCGCCAGATCTAAGCTATCCATACATGTCAAAATTACTGTATTTGGTTGATATTTCATGCAATTATGAATGAGTAAAGCAAGTCCATACCCCAGGGAATTTGACATGCATGGAGCAATAAATAGACGGTAACATGTACACAGGTGTTGGCCGGAAAGAAAATAAACATTGCGAGGTTTGAATTTTCTTCACAAGTTTTAACTCTAAGAAGCCGACGATAATTGCAACATGTAGCGCCAGATCTAAGCTATCCATACATGTCAAAATTACTGAATTTGGTTGATATTTCATGCAATTATGAATGAGTAAAGCAAGTCCATACCCCAGGGAATTTGACATGCATGGAGCAATAAATAGACGGTAACATGTACACAGATGTTGGCCGGAAAGAAAATAAACATTGCGAGGTTTGACTTTTCTCCACAAGTGTTAACTCTAAGAAGCCGCCGATAATTGCAACATGTAGCGCCAGATCTACGCTATCCATACATGTCAAAATTACTGTATTTGGTTGATATTTCATGCAATTATGAATGAGTAAAGCAAGTCCATACCCCAGGGAATTTGACATGCATGGAGCAATAAATAGACGGTAACATGTAGACAGATGTTGGCCGGAAAGAAAATAAACATTGCGAGGTTTGACTTTTCTCCACAAGTGTTAACTCTAAGAAGCCGCCGATAATTGCAACATGTAGCGCCAGATCTAAGCTATCCATACATGTCAAAATTACTGAATTTGGTTGATATTTCATGCAATTATGAATGAGTAAAGCAAGTCCATACCCCAGGGAATTTGACAGGCATGGAGCAATAAATAAAAGGTAATCTGCACACAGATGTTGGCCGGAAAGAAAATAAACATTGCGAGGTTTGACTTTTCTCCACAAGTGTTAACTCTAAGAAGCCGCCGATAATTGCAACATGTAGCGCCAGATCTAAGCTATCCATACATGTCAAAATTACTGAATTTGGTTGATATTTCATGCAATTATGAATGAGTAAAGCAAGTCCATACCCCAGGGAATTTGACATGCATGGAGCAATAAATAGACGGTAACATGTACACAGATGTTGGCCGGAAAGAAAATAAACATTGCGAGGTTTGAATTTTCTCCACAAGTTTTAACTCTAAGAAGCCGCCGATAATTGCAACATGTAGCGCCAGATCTAAGCTATCCATACATGTCAAAATTACTGAATTTGGTTGATATTTCATGCAATTATGAATGAGTAAAGCAAGTCCATACCCCAGGGAATTTGACATGCATGGAGCAATAAATAGACGGTAACATGTACACAGATGTTGGCCGGAAAGAAAATAAACATTGCGAGGTTTGAATTTTCTCCACAAGTTTTAACTCTAAGAAGCCGCCGATAATTGCAACATGTAGCGCCAGATCTAAGCTATCCATACATGTCAAAATTACTGAATTTGGTTGATATTTCATGCAATTATGAATGAGTAAAGCAAGTCCATACCCCAGGGAATTTGACAGGCATGGAGCAATAAATAAAAGGTAATCTGCACACAGATGTTGGCCGGAAAGAAAATAAACATTGCGAGGTTTGACTTTTCTCCACAAGTGTTAACTCTAAGAAGCCGCCGATAATTGCAACATGTAGCGCCAGATCTAAGCTATCCATACATGTCAAAATTACTGAATTTGGTTGATATTTCATGCAATTATGAATGAGTAAAGCAAGTCCATACCCCAGGGAATTTGACATGCATGGAGCAATAAATAGACGGTAACATGTACACAGATGTTGGCCGGAAAGAAAATAAACATTGCGAGGTTTAAATTTTCTCCACAAGTGTTAACTCTAAGAAGCCGCCGATAATTGCAACATGTAGCGCCAGATCTACGCTATCCATACATGTCAAAATTACTGTATTTGGTTGATATTTCATGCAATTATGAATGAGTAAAGCAAGTCCATACCCCAGGGAATTTGACATGCATGGAGCAATAAATAGACGGTAACATGTACACAGATGTTGGCCGGAAGGAAAATAAACATTGCGAGGTTTGACTTTTCTCCACAAGTGTTAACTCTAAGAAGCCGCCGATAATTGCAACATGTAGCGCCAGATCTACGCTATCCATACATGTCAAAATTACTGTATTTGGTTGATATTTCATGCAATTATGAATGAGTAAAGCAAGTCCATACCCCAGGGAATTTGACATGCATGGAGCAATAAATAGACGGTAACATGTACACAGATGTTGGCCGGAAAGAAAATAAACATTGCGAGGTTTGACTTTTCTCCACAAGTGTTAACTCTAAGAAGCCGCCGATAATTGCAACATGTAGCGCCAGATCTAAGCTATCCATACATGTCAAAATTACTGAATTTGGTTGATATTTCATGCAATTATGAATGAGTAAAGCAAGTCCATACCCCAGGGAATTTGACATGCATGGAGCAATAAATAGACGGTAACATGTACACAGATGTTGGCCGGAAAGAAAATAAACATTGCGAGGTTTAAATTTTCTCCACAAGTGTTAACTCTAAGAAGCCGCCGATAATTGCAACATGTAGCGCCAGATCTACGCTATCCATACATGTCAAAATTACTGTATTTGGTTGATATTTCATGCAATTATGAATGAGTAAAGCAAGTCCATACCCCAGGGAATTTGACATGCATGGAGCAATAAATAGACGGTAACATGTACACAGATGTTGGCCGGAAGGAAAATAAACATTGCGAGGTTTGACTTTTCTCCACAAGTGTTAACTCTAAGAAGCCGCCGATAATTGCAACATGTAGCGCCAGATCTACGCTATCCATACATGTCAAAATTACTGTATTTGGTTGATATTTCATGCAATTATGAATGAGTAAAGCAAGTCCATACCCCAGGGAATTTGACATGCATGGAGCAATAAATAGACGGTAACATGTACACAGATGTTGGCCGGAAAGAAAATAAACATTGCGAGGTTTGAATTTTCTCCACAAGTTTTAACTCTAAGAAGCCGCCGATAATTGCAACATGTAGCGCCAGATCTAAGCTATCCATACATGTCAAAATTACTGAATTTGGTTGATATTTCATGCAATTATGAATGAGTAAAGCAAGTCCATACCCCAGGGAATTTGACATGCATGGAGCAATAAATAGACGGTAACATGTACACAGATGTTGGCCGGAAAGAAAATAAACATTGCGATGTTTGAATTTTCTCCACAAGTTTTAACTCTAAGAAGCCGCCGATAATTGCAACATGTAGCGCCAGATCTAAGCTATCCATACATGTCAAAATTACTGAATTTGGTTGATATTTCATGCAATTATGAATGAGTAAAGCAAGTCCATACCCCAGGGAATTTGACATGCATGGAGCAATAAATAGACGGTAACATGTACACAGATGTTGGCCGGAAAGAAAATAAACATTGCGAGGTTTGACTTTTCTCCACAAGTGTTAACTCTAAGAAGCCGCCGATAATTGCAACATGTAGCGCCAGATCTACGCTATCCATACATGTCAAAATTACTGTATTTGGTTGATATTTCATGCAATTATGAATGAGTAAAGCAAGTCCATACCCCAGGGAATTTGACATGCATGGAGCAATAAATAGACGGTAACATGTACACAGATGTTGGCCGGAAAGAAAATAAACATTGCGAGGTTTGAATTTTCTCCACAAGTGTTAACTCTAAGAAGCCGCCGATAATTGCAACATGTAGCGCCAGATCTAAGCTATCCATACATGTCAAAATTACTGTATTTGGTTGATATTTCATGCAATTATGAATGAGTAAAGCAAGTCCATACCCCAGGGAATTTGACATGCATGGAGCAATAAATAGACGGTAACATGTACACAGATGTTGGCCGGAAGGAAAATAAACATTGCGAGGTTTGACTTTTCTCCACAAGTGTTAACTCTAAGAAGCCGCCGATAATTGCAACATGTAGCGCCAGATCTACGCTATCCATACATGTCAAAATTACTGTATTTGGTTGATATTTCATGCAATTATGAATGAGTAAAGCAAGTCCATACCCCAGGGAATTTGACATGCATGGAGCAATAAATAGACGGTAACATGTACACAGATGTTGGCCGGAAAGAAAATAAACATTGCGAGGTTTGAATTTTCTCCACAAGTTTTAACTCTAAGAAGCCGCCGATAATTGCAACATGTAGCGCCAGATCTAAGCTATCCATACATGTCAAAATTACTGAATTTGGTTGATATTTCATGCAATTATGAATGAGTAAAGCAAGTCCATACCCCAGGGAATTTGACATGCATGGAGCAATAAATAGACGGTAACATGTACACAGATGTTGGCCGGAAAGAAAATAAACATTGCGATGTTTGAATTTTCTCCACAAGTGTTAACTCTAAGAAGCCGCCGATAATTGCAACATGTAGCGCCAGATCTAAGCTATCCATACATGTCAAAATTACTGTATTTGGTTGATATTTCATGCAATTATGAATGAGTAAAGCAAGTCCATACCCCAGGGAATTTGACATGCATGGAGCAATAAATAGACGGTAACATGTACACAGGTGTTGGCCGGAAAGAAAATAAACATTGCGAGGTTTGAATTTTCTTCACAAGTTTTAACTCTAAGAAGCCGACGATAATTGCAACATGTAGCGCCAGATCTAAGCTATCCATACATGTCAAAATTACTGAATTTGGTTGATATTTCATGCAATTATGAATGAGTAAAGCAAGTCCATACCCCAGGGAATTTGACATGCATGGAGCAATAAATAGACGGTAACATGTACACAGATGTTGGCCGGAAAGAAAATAAACATTGCGAGGTTTGACTTTTCTCCACAAGTGTTAACTCTAAGAAGCCGCCGATAATTGCAACATGTAGCGCCAGATCTACGCTATCCATACATGTCAAAATTACTGTATTTGGTTGATATTTCATGCAATTATGAATGAGTAAAGCAAGTCCATACCCCAGGGAATTTGACATGCATGGAGCAATAAATAGACGGTAACATGTAGACAGATGTTGGCCGGAAAGAAAATAAACATTGCGAGGTTTGACTTTTCTCCACAAGTGTTAACTCTAAGAAGCCGCCGATAATTGCAACATGTAGCGCCAGATCTAAGCTATCCATACATGTCAAAATTACTGAATTTGGTTGATATTTCATGCAATTATGAATGAGTAAAGCAAGTCCATACCCCAGGGAATTTGACAGGCATGGAGCAATAAATAAAAGGTAATCTGCACACAGATGTTGGCCGGAAAGAAAATAAACATTGCGAGGTTTGACTTTTCTCCACAAGTGTTAACTCTAAGAAGCCGCCGATAATTGCAACATGTAGCGCCAGATCTAAGCTATCCATACATGTCAAAATTACTGAATTTGGTTGATATTTCATGCAATTATGAATGAGTAAAGCAAGTCCATACCCCAGGGAATTTGACATGCATGGAGCAATAAATAGACGGTAACATGTACACAGATGTTGGCCGGAAAGAAAATAAACATTGCGATGTTTGAATTTTCTCCACAAGTTTTAACTCTAAGAAGCCGCCGATAATTGCAACATGTAGCGCCAGATCTAAGCTATCCATACATGTCAAAATTACTGAATTTGGTTGATATTTCATGCAATTATGAATGAGTAAAGCAAGTCCATACCCCAGGGAATTTGACATGCATGGAGCAATAAATAGACGGTAACATGTACACAGATGTTGGCCGGAAAGAAAATAAACATTGCGAGGTTTGACTTTTCTCCACAAGTGTTAACTCTAAGAAGCCGCCGATAATTGCAACATGTAGCGCCAGATCTACGCTATCCATACATGTCAAAATTACTGTATTTGGTTGATATTTCATGCAATTATGAATGAGTAAAGCAAGTCCATACCCCAGGGAATTTGACATGCATGGAGCAATAAATAGACGGTAACATGTACACAGATGTTGGCCGGAAAGAAAATAAACATTGCGAGGTTTGAATTTTCTCCACAAGTGTTAACTCTAAGAAGCCGCCGATAATTGCAACATGTAGCGCCAGATCTAAGCTATCCATACATGTCAAAATTACTGTATTTGGTTGATATTTCATGCAATTATGAATGAGTAAAGCAAGTCCATACCCCAGGGAATTTGACATGCATGGAGCAATAAATAGACGGTAACATGTACACAGATGTTGGCCGGAAGGAAAATAAACATTGCGAGGTTTGACTTTTCTCCACAAGTGTTAACTCTAAGAAGCCGCCGATAATTGCAACATGTAGCGCCAGATCTACGCTATCCATACATGTCAAAATTACTGTATTTGGTTGATATTTCATGCAATTATGAATGAGTAAAGCAAGTCCATACCCCAGGGAATTTGACATGCATGGAGCAATAAATAGACGGTAACATGTACACAGATGTTGGCCGGAAAGAAAATAAACATTGCGAGGTTTGAATTTTCTCCACAAGTTTTAACTCTAAGAAGCCGCCGATAATTGCAACATGTAGCGCCAGATCTAAGCTATCCATACATGTCAAAATTACTGAATTTGGTTGATATTTCATGCAATTATGAATGAGTAAAGCAAGTCCATACCCCAGGGAATTTGACATGCATGGAGCAATAAATAGACGGTAACATGTACACAGATGTTGGCCGGAAAGAAAATAAACATTGCGATGTTTGAATTTTCTCCACAAGTGTTAACTCTAAGAAGCCGCCGATAATTGCAACATGTAGCGCCAGATCTAAGCTATCCATACATGTCAAAATTACTGTATTTGGTTGATATTTCATGCAATTATGAATGAGTAAAGCAAGTCCATACCCCAGGGAATTTGACATGCATGGAGCAATAAATAGACGGTAACATGTACACAGGTGTTGGCCGGAAAGAAAATAAACATTGCGAGGTTTGAATTTTCTTCACAAGTTTTAACTCTAAGAAGCCGACGATAATTGCAACATGTAGCGCCAGATCTAAGCTATCCATACATGTCAAAATTACTGAATTTGGTTGATATTTCATGCAATTATGAATGAGTAAAGCAAGTCCATACCCCAGGGAATTTGACATGCATGGAGCAATAAATAGACGGTAACATGTACACAGATGTTGGCCGGAAAGAAAATAAACATTGCGAGGTTTGACTTTTCTCCACAAGTGTTAACTCTAAGAAGCCGCCGATAATTGCAACATGTAGCGCCAGATCTACGCTATCCATACATGTCAAAATTACTGTATTTGGTTGATATTTCATGCAATTATGAATGAGTAAAGCAAGTCCATACCCCAGGGAATTTGACATGCATGGAGCAATAAATAGACGGTAACATGTAGACAGATGTTGGCCGGAAAGAAAATAAACATTGCGAGGTTTGACTTTTCTCCACAAGTGTTAACTCTAAGAAGCCGCCGATAATTGCAACATGTAGCGCCAGATCTAAGCTATCCATACATGTCAAAATTACTGAATTTGGTTGATATTTCATGCAATTATGAATGAGTAAAGCAAGTCCATACCCCAGGGAATTTGACAGGCATGGAGCAATAAATAAAAGGTAATCTGCACACAGATGTTGGCCGGAAAGAAAATAAACATTGCGAGGTTTGACTTTTCTCCACAAGTGTTAACTCTAAGAAGCCGCCGATAATTGCAACATGTAGCGCCAGATCTAAGCTATCCATACATGTCAAAATTACTGAATTTGGTTGATATTTCATGCAATTATGAATGAGTAAAGCAAGTCCATACCCCAGGGAATTTGACATGCATGGAGCAATAAATAGACGGTAACATGTACACAGATGTTGGCCGGAAAGAAAATAAACATTGCGAGGTTTGAATTTTCTCCACAAGTTTTAACTCTAAGAAGCCGCCGATAATTGCAACATGTAGCGCCAGATCTAAGCTATCCATACATGTCAAAATTACTGAATTTGGTTGATATTTCATGCAATTATGAATGAGTAAAGCAAGTCCATACCCCAGGGAATTTGACATGCATGGAGCAATAAATAGACGGTAACATGTACACAGATGTTGGCCGGAAAGAAAATAAACATTGCGAGGTTTGAATTTTCTCCACAAGTTTTAACTCTAAGAAGCCGCCGATAATTGCAACATGTAGCGCCAGATCTAAGCTATCCATACATGTCAAAATTACTGAATTTGGTTGATATTTCATGCAATTATGAATGAGTAAAGCAAGTCCATACCCCAGGGAATTTGACAGGCATGGAGCAATAAATAAAAGGTAATCTGCACACAGATGTTGGCCGGAAAGAAAATAAACATTGCGAGGTTTGACTTTTCTCCACAAGTGTTAACTCTAAGAAGCCGCCGATAATTGCAACATGTAGCGCCAGATCTAAGCTATCCATACATGTCAAAATTACTGAATTTGGTTGATATTTCATGCAATTATGAATGAGTAAAGCAAGTCCATACCCCAGGGAATTTGACATGCATGGAGCAATAAATAGACGGTAACATGTACACAGATGTTGGCCGGAAAGAAAATAAACATTGCGAGGTTTGAATTTTCTCCACAAGTGTTAACTCTAAGAAGCCGCCGATAATTGCAACATGTAGCGCCAGATCTAAGCTATCCATACATGTCAAAATTACTGTATTTGGTTGATATTTCATGCAATTATGAATGAGTAAAGCAAGTCCATACCCCAGGGAATTTGACATGCATGGAGCAATAAATAGACGGTAACATGTACACAGGTGTTGGCCGGAAAGAAAATAAACATTGCGAGGTTTGAATTTTCTTCACAAGTTTTAACTCTAAGAAGCCGACGATAATTGCAACATGTAGCGCCAGATCTAAGCTATCCATACATGTCAAAATTACTGAATTTTGTTGATATTTCATGCAATTATGAATGAGTAAAGCAAGTCCATACCCCAGGGAATTTGACATGCATGGAGCAATAAATAGACGGTAACATGTACACAGATGTTGGCCGGAAAGAAAATAAACATTGCGAGGTTTGACTTTTCTCCACAAGTGTTAACTCTAAGAAGCCGCCGATAATTGCAACATGTAGCGCCAGATCTACGCTATCCATACATGTCAAAATTACTGTATTTGGTTGATATTTCATGCAATTATGAATGAGTAAAGCAAGTCCATACCCCAGGGAATTTGACATGCATGGAGCAATAAATAGACGGTAACATGTACACAGATGTTGGCCGGAAAGAAAATAAACATTGCGAGGTTTGACTTTTCTCCACAAGTGTTAACTCTAAGAAGCCGCCGATAATTGCAACATGTAGCGCCAGATCTAAGCTATCCATACATGTCAAAATTACTGAATTTGGTTGATATTTCATGCAATTATGAATGAGTAAAGCAAGTCCATACCCCAGGGAATTTGACATGCATGGAGCAATAAATAAAAGGTAATCTGCACACAGATGTTGGCCGGAAAGAAAATAAACATTGCGAGGTTTGACTTTTCTCCACAAGTGTTAACTCTAAGAAGCCGCCGATAATTGCAACATGTAGCGCCAGATCTAAGCTATCCATACATGTCAAAATTACTGAATTTGGTTGATATTTCATGCAATTATGAATGAGTAAAGCAAGTCCATACCCCAGGGAATTTGACATGCATGGAGCAATAAATAGACGGTAACATGTACACAGATGTTGGCCGGAAAGAAAATAAACATTGCGAGGTTTGAATTTTCTCCACAAGTTTTAACTCTAAGAAGCCGCCGATAATTGCAACATGTAGCGCCAGATCTAAGCTATCCATACATGTCAAAATTACTGAATTTGGTTGATATTTCATGCAATTATGAATGAGTAAAGCAAGTCCATACCCCAGGGAATTTGACAGGCATGGAGCAATAAATAAAAGGTAATCTGCACACAGATGTTGGCCGGAAAGAAAATAAACATTGCGAGCTTTGACTTTTCTCCACAAGTGTTAACTCTAAGAAGCCGCCGATAATTGCAACATGTAGCGCCAGATCTAAGCTATCCATACATGTCAAAATTACTGAATTTGGTTGATATTTCATGCAATTATGAATGAGTAAAGCAAGTCCATACCCCAGGGAATTTGACATGCATGGAGCAATAAATAGACGGTAACATGTACACAGATGTTGGCCGGAAAGAAAATAAACATTGCGAGGTTTAAATTTTCTCCACAAGTGTTAACTCTAAGAAGCCGCCGATAATTGCAACATGTAGCGCCAGATCTACGCTATCCATACATGTCAAAATTACTGTATTTGGTTTATATTTCATGCAATTATGAATGAGTAAAGCAAGTCCATACCCCAGGGAATTTGACATGCATGGAGCAATAAATAGACGGTAACATGTACACAGATGTTGGCCGGAAGGAAAATAAACATTGCGAGGTTTGACTTTTCTCCACAAGTGTTAACTCTAAGAAGCCGCCGATAATTGCAACATGTAGCGCCAGATCTACGCTATCCATACATGTCAAAATTACTGTATTTGGTTGATATTTCATGCAATTATGAATGAGTAAAGCAAGTCCATACCCCAGGGAATTTGACATGCATGGAGCAATAAATAGACGGTAACATGTACACAGATGTTGGCCGGAAAGAAAATAAGCATTGCGAGGTTTGAATTTTCTCCACAAGTTTTAACTCTAAGAAGCCGCCGATAATTGCAACATGTAGCGCCAGATCTAAGCTATCCATACATGTCAAAATTACTGAATTTGGTTGATATTTCATGCAATTATGAATGAGTAAAGCAAGTCCATACCCCAGGGAATTTGACATGCATGGAGCAATAAATAGACGGTAACATGTACACAGATGTTGGCCGGAAAGAAAATAAACATTGCGAGGTTTGAATTTTCTCCACAAGTTTTAACTCTAAGAAGCCGCCGATAATTGCAACATGTAGCGCCAGATCTAAGCTATCCATACATGTCAAAATTACTGAATTTGGTTGATATTTCATGCAATTATGAATGAGTAAAGCAAGTCCATACCCCAGGGAATTTGACAGGCATGGAGCAATAAATAAAAGGTAATCTGCACACAGATGTTGGCCGGAAAGAAAATAAACATTGCGAGGTTTGACTTTTCTCCACAAGTGTTAACTCTAAGAAGCCGCCGATAATTGCAACATGTAGCGCCAGATCTAAGCTATCCATACATGTCAAAATTACTGAATTTGGTTGATATTTCATGCAATTATGAATGAGTAAAGCAAGTCCATACCCCAGGGAATTTGACATGCATGGAGCAATAAATAGACGGTAACATGTACACAGATGTTGGCCGGAAAGAAAATAAACATTGCGAGGTTTAAATTTTCTCCACAAGTGTTAACTCTAAGAAGCCGCCGATAATTGCAACATGTAGCGCCAGATCTACGCTATCCATACATGTCAAAATTACTGTATTTGGTTGATATTTCATGCAATTATGAATGAGTAAAGCAAGTCCATACCCCAGGGAATTTGACATGCATGGAGCAATAAATAGACGGTAACATGTACACAGATGTTGGCCGGAAGGAAAATAAACATTGCGAGGTTTGACTTTTCTCCACAAGTGTTAACTCTAAGAAGCCGCCGATAATTGCAACATGTAGCGCCAGATCTACGCTATCCATACATGTCAAAATTACTGTATTTGGTTGATATTTCATGCAATTATGAATGAGTAAAGCAAGTCCATACCCCAGGGAATTTGACATGCATGGAGCAATAAATAGACGGTAACATGTACACAGATGTTGGCCGGAAAGAAAATAAACATTGCGAGGTTTGAATTTTCTCCACAAGTTTTAACTCTAAGAAGCCGCCGATAATTGCAACATGTAGCGCCAGATCTAAGCTATCCATACATGTCAAAATTACTGAATTTGGTTGATATTTCATGCAATTATGAATGAGTAAAGCAAGTCCATACCCCAGGGAATTTGACATGCATGGAGCAATAAATAGACGGTAACATGTACACAGATGTTGGCCGGAAAGAAAATAAACATTGCGAGGTTTGAATTTTCTCCACAAGTTTTAACTCTAAGAAGCCGCCGATAATTGCAACATGTAGCGCCAGATCTAAGCTATCCATACATGTCAAAATTACTGAATTTGGTTGATATTTCATGCAATTATGAATGAGTAAAGCAAGTCCATACCCCAGGGAATTTGACAGGCATGGAGCAATAAATAAAAGGTAATCTGCACACAGATGTTGGCCGGAAAGAAAATAAACATTGCGAGCTTTGACTTTTCTCCACAAGTGTTAACTCTAAGAAGCCGCCGATAATTGCAACATGTAGCGCCAGATCTAAGCTATCCATACATGTCAAAATTACTGAATTTGGTTGATATTTCATGCAATTATGAATGAGTAAAGCAAGTCCATACCCCAGGGAATTTGACATGCATGGAGCAATAAATAGACGGTAACATGTACACAGATGTTGGCCGGAAAGAAAATAAACATTGCGAGGTTTAAATTTTCTCCACAAGTGTTAACTCTAAGAAGCCGCCGATAATTGCAACATGTAGCGCCAGATCTACGCTATCCATACATGTCAAAATTACTGTATTTGGTTTATATTTCATGCAATTATGAATGAGTAAAGCAAGTCCATACCCCAGGGAATTTGACATGCATGGAGCAATAAATAGACGGTAACATGTACACAGATGTTGGCCGGAAGGAAAATAAACATTGCGAGGTTTGACTTTTCTCCACAAGTGTTAACTCTAAGAAGCCGCCGATAATTGCAACATGTAGCGCCAGATCTACGCTATCCATACATGTCAAAATTACTGTATTTGGTTGATATTTCATGCAATTATGAATGAGTAAAGCAAGTCCATACCCCAGGGAATTTGACATGCATGGAGCAATAAATAGACGGTAACATGTACACAGATGTTGGCCGGAAAGAAAATAAGCATTGCGAGGTTTGAATTTTCTCCACAAGTTTTAACTCTAAGAAGCCGCCGATAATTGCAACATGTAGCGCCAGATCTAAGCTATCCATACATGTCAAAATTACTGAATTTGGTTGATATTTCATGCAATTATGAATGAGTAAAGCAAGTCCATACCCCAGGGAATTTGACATGCATGGAGCAATAAATAGACGGTAACATGTACACAGATGTTGGCCGGAAAGAAAATAAACATTGCGAGGTTTGAATTTTCTCCACAAGTTTTAACTCTAAGAAGCCGCCGATAATTGCAACATGTAGCGCCAGATCTAAGCTATCCATACATGTCAAAATTACTGAATTTGGTTGATATTTCATGCAATTATGAATGAGTAAAGCAAGTCCATACCCCAGGGAATTTGACAGGCATGGAGCAATAAATAAAAGGTAATCTGCACACAGATGTTGGCCGGAAAGAAAATAAACATTGCGAGGTTTGACTTTTCTCCACAAGTGTTAACTCTAAGAAGCCGCCGATAATTGCAACATGTAGCGCCAGATCTAAGCTATCCATACATGTCAAAATTACTGAATTTGGTTGATATTTCATGCAATTATGAATGAGTAAAGCAAGTCCATACCCCAGGGAATTTGACATGCATGGAGCAATAAATAGACGGTAACATGTACACAGATGTTGGCCGGAAAGAAAATAAACATTGCGAGGTTTAAATTTTCTCCACAAGTGTTAACTCTAAGAAGCCGCCGATAATTGCAACATGTAGCGCCAGATCTACGCTATCCATACATGTCAAAATTACTGTATTTGGTTGATATTTCATGCAATTATGAATGAGTAAAGCAAGTCCATACCCCAGGGAATTTGACATGCATGGAGCAATAAATAGACGGTAACATGTACACAGATGTTGGCCGGAAGGAAAATAAACATTGCGAGGTTTGACTTTTCTCCACAAGTGTTAACTCTAAGAAGCCGCCGATAATTGCAACATGTAGCGCCAGATCTACGCTATCCATACATGTCAAAATTACTGTATTTGGTTGATATTTCATGCAATTATGAATGAGTAAAGCAAGTCCATACCCCAGGGAATTTGACATGCATGGAGCAATAAATAGACGGTAACATGTACACAGATGTTGGCCGGAAAGAAAATAAACATTGCGAGGTTTGAATTTTCTCCACAAGTTTTAACTCTAAGAAGCCGCCGATAATTGCAACATGTAGCGCCAGATCTAAGCTATCCATACATGTCAAAATTACTGAATTTGGTTGATATTTCATGCAATTATGAATGAGTAAAGCAAGTCCATACCCCAGGGAATTTGACAGGCATGGAGCAATAAATAAAAGGTAATCTGCACACAGATGTTGGCCGGAAAGAAAATAAACATTGCGAGGTTTGACTTTTCTCCACAAGTGTTAACTCTAAGAAGCCGCCGATAATTGCAACATGTAGCGCCAGATCTAAGCTATCCATACATGTCAAAATTACTGAATTTGGTTGATATTTCATGCAATTATGAATGAGTAAAGCAAGTCCATACCCCAGGGAATTTGACATGCATGGAGCAATAAATAGACGGTAACATGTACACAGATGTTGGCCGGAAAGAAAATAAACATTGCGAGGTTTGAATTTTCTCCACAAGTTTTAACTCTAAGAAGCCGCCGATAATTGCAACATGTAGCGCCAGATCTAAGCTATCCATACATGTCAAAATTACTGAATTTGGTTGATATTTCATGCAATTATGAATGAGTAAAGCAAGTCCATACCCCAGGGAATTTGACAGGCATGGAGCAATAAATAAAAGGTAATCTGCACACAGATGTTGGCCGGAAAGAAAATAAACATTGCGAGGTTTGACTTTTCTCCACAAGTGTTAACTCTAAGAAGCCGCCGATAATTGCAACATGTAGCGCCAGATCTAAGCTATCCATACATGTCAAAATTACTGAATTTGGTTGATATTTCATGCAATTATGAATGAGTAAAGCAAGTCCATACCCCAGGGAATTTGACATGCATGGAGCAATAAATAGACGGTAACATGTACACAGATGTTGGCCGGAAAGAAAATAAACATTGCGAGGTTTGAATTTTCTCCACAAGTGTTAACTCTAAGAAGCCGCCGATAATTGCAACATGTAGCGCCAGATCTACGCTATCCATACATGTCAAAATTACTGTATTTGGTTGATATTTCATGCAATTATGAATGAGTAAAGCAAGTCCATACCCCAGGGAATTTGACATGCATGGAGCAATAAATAGACGGTAACATGTACACAGATGTTGGCCGGAAAGAAAATAAACATTGCGAGGTTTGACTTTTGTCCACAAGTGTTAACTCTAAGAAGCCGCCGATAATTGCAACATGTAGCGCCAGATCTACGCTATCCATACATGTCAAAATTACTGTATTTGGTTGATATTTCATGCAATTATGAATGAGTAAAGCAAGTCCATACCCCAGGGAATTTGACATGCATGGAGCAATAAATAGACGGTAACATGTACACAGATGTTGGCCGGAAAGAAAATAAACATTGCGAGGTTTGACTTTTCTCCACAAGTGTTAACTCTAAGAAGCCGCCGATAATTGCAACATGTAGCGCCAGATCTACGCTATCCATACATGTCAAAATTACTGAATTTGGTTGATATTTCATGCAATTATGAATGAGTAAAGCAAGTCCATACCCCAGGGAATTTGACATGCATGGAGCAATAAATAGACGGTAACATGTACACAGATGTTGGCCGGAAAGAAAATAAACATTGCGAGGTTTGACTTTTCTCCACAAGTGTTAACTCTAAGAAGCCGCCGATAATTGCAACATGTAGCGCCAGATCTAAGCTATCCATACATGTCAAAATTACTGAATTTGGTTGATATTTCATGCAATTATGAATGAGTAAAGCAAGTCCATACCCCAGGGAATTTGACAGGCATGGAGCAATAAATAAAAGGTAATATGCACACAGATGTTGGCCGGAAAGAAAATAAACATTGCGAGGTTTGAATTTTCTCCACAAGTGTTAACTCTAAGAAGCCGCCGATAATTGCAACATGTAGCGCCAGATCTAAGCTATCCATACATGTCAAAATTACTGTATTTGGTTGATATTTCATGCAATTATGAATGAGTAAAGCAAGTCCATACCCCAGGGAATTTGACATGCATGGAGCAATAAATAGACGGTAACATGTACACAGGTACGTGCACGCAATATATCTCCGAGGACAAGAGAAGAAAGGAGACACAAAGAATCCTTTCAGTCCTCGAACGTAGAGTCTTTTGTTGAAATCGGTCCTCGAACGTAAGGATACGTGCTTAGTCTATGGGGTTTGGCTATATCAAGGGAACAAAAGGAAACACAAAGCTTCGTCCTCGGACGTAGTAGGGAAGTACGACTGTGTGTGTTGGCCGGAAAGAAAATAAACATTGCGAGGTTTGAATTTTCTTCACAAGTTTTAACTCTAAGAAGCCGACGATAATTGCAACATGTAGCGCCAGATCTAAGCTATCCATACATGTCAAAATTACTGAATTTGGTTGATATTTCATGCAATTATGAATGAGTAAAGCAAGTCCATACCCCAGGGAATTTGACATGCATGGAGCAATAAATAGACGGTAACATGTACACAGATGTTGGCCGGAAAGAAAATAAACATTGCGAGGTTTGACTTTTCTCCACAAGTGTTAACTCTAAGAAGCCGCCGATGATTGCAACATGTAGCGCCAGATCTAAGCTATCCATACATGTCAAAATTACTGAATTTGGTTGATATTTCATGCAATTATGAATGAGTAAAGCAAGTCCATACCCCAGGGAATTTGACATGCATGGAGCAATAAATAGACGGTAACATGTACACAGATGTTGGCCGGAAAGAAAATAAACATTGCGAGGTTTGAATTTTCTCCACAAGTGTTAACTCTAAGAAGCCGCCGATAATTGCAACATGTAGCGCCAGATCTACGCTATCCATACATGTCAAAATTACTGTATTTGGTTGATATTTCATGCAATTATGAATGAGTAAAGCAAGTCCATACCCCAGGGAATTTGACATGCATGGAGCAATAAATAGACGGTAACATGTACACAGATGTTGGCCGGAAAGAAAATAAACATTGCGAGGTTTGACTTTTGTCCACAAGTGTTAACTCTAAGAAGCCGCCGATAATTGCAACATGTAGCGCCAGATCTACGCTATCCATACATGTCAAAATTACTGTATTTGGTTGATATTTCATGCAATTATGAATGAGTAAAGCAAGTCCATACCCCAGGGAATTTGACATGCATGGAGCAATAAATAGACGGTAACATGTACACAGATGTTGGCCGGAAAGAAAATAAACATTGCGAGGTTTGACTTTTCTCCACAAGTGTTAACTCTAAGAAGCCGCCGATAATTGCAACATGTAGCGCCAGATCTACGCTATCCATACATGTCAAAATTACTGAATTTGGTTGATATTTCATGCAATTATGAATGAGTAAAGCAAGTCCATACCCCAGGGAATTTGACATGCATGGAGCAATAAATAGACGGTAACATGTACACAGATGTTGGCCGGAAAGAAAATAAACATTGCGAGGTTTGACTTTTCTCCACAAGTGTTAACTCTAAGAAGCCGCCGATAATTGCAACATGTAGCGCCAGATCTAAGCTATCCATACATGTCAAAATTACTGAATTTGGTTGATATTTCATGCAATTATGAATGAGTAAAGCAAGTCCATACCCCAGGGAATTTGACAGGCATGGAGCAATAAATAAAAGGTAATATGCACACAGATGTTGGCCGGAAAGAAAATAAACATTGCGAGGTTTGAATTTTCTCCACAAGTGTTAACTCTAAGAAGCCGCCGATAATTGCAACATGTAGCGCCAGATCTAAGCTATCCATACATGTCAAAATTACTGTATTTGGTTGATATTTCATGCAATTATGAATGAGTAAAGCAAGTCCATACCCCAGGGAATTTGACATGCATGGAGCAATAAATAGACGGTAACATGTACACAGGTACGTGCACGCAATATATCTCCGAGGACAAGAGAAGAAAGGAGACACAAAGAATCCTTTCAGTCCTCGAACGTAGAGTCTTTTGTTGAAATCGGTCCTCGAACGTAAGGATACGTGCTTAGTCTATGGGGTTTGGCTATATCAAGGGAACAAAAGGAAACACAAAGCTTCGTCCTCGGACGTAGTAGGGAAGTACGACTGTGTGTGTTGGCCGGAAAGAAAATAAACATTGCGAGGTTTGAATTTTCTTCACAAGTTTTAACTCTAAGAAGCCGACGATAATTGCAACATGTAGCGCCAGATCTAAGCTATCCATACATGTCAAAATTACTGAATTTGGTTGATATTTCATGCAATTATGAATGAGTAAAGCAAGTCCATACCCCAGGGAATTTGACATGCATGGAGCAATAAATAGACGGTAACATGTACACAGATGTTGGCCGGAAAGAAAATAAACATTGCGAGGTTTGACTTTTCTCCACAAGTGTTAACTCTAAGAAGCCGCCGATGATTGCAACATGTAGCGCCAGATCTAAGCTATCCATACATGTCAAAATTACTGAATTTGGTTGATATTTCATGCAATTATGAATGAGTAAAGCAAGTCCATACCCCAGGGAATTTGACAGGCATGGAGCAATAAATAAAAGGTAACATGTACACAGATGTTCGCCGGAAAGAAAATAAACATTGCGAGGTTTGAATTTTCTCCACAAGTTTTAACTCTAAGAAGCCGCCGATAATTGCAACATGTAGCGCCAGATCTAAGCTATCCATACATGTCAAAATTACTGAATTTGGTTGATATTTCATGCAATTATGAATGAGTAAAGCAAGTCCATACCCCAGGGAATTTGACATGCATGGAGCAATAAATAGACGGTAACATGTACACAGATGTTGGCCGGAAAGAAAATAAACATTGCGAGGTTTGACTTTTCTCCACAAGTGTTAACTCTAAGAAGCCGCCGATAATTGCAACATGTAGCGCCAGATCTAAGCTATCCATACATGTCAAAATTACTGTATTTGGTTGATATTTCATGCAATTATGAATGAGTAAAGCAAGTCCATACCCCAGGGAATTTGACATGCATGGAGCAATAAATAGACGGTAACATGTACACAGATGTTGGCCGGAAAGAAAATAAACATTGCGAGGTTTGACTTTTCTCCACAAGTGTTAACTCTAAGAAGCCGCC
Source organism: Hippasteria phrygiana (assembly GCA_037893225.1). Classification (NCBI taxonomy): domain Eukaryota; kingdom Metazoa; phylum Echinodermata; class Asteroidea; order Valvatida; family Goniasteridae; genus Hippasteria; species Hippasteria phrygiana. The sequence goes on along the minus strand of JAZGUH010000954.1, from coordinate 30,332 downwards.
GATAATTGCAACATGTAGCGCCAGATCTAAGCTATCCATACATGTCAAAATTACTGAATTTGGTTGATATTTCATGCAATTATGAATGAGTAAAGCAAGTCCATACCCCAGGGAATTTGACAGGCATGGAGCAATAAATAAAAGGTAATATGCACACAGATGTTGGCCGGAAAGAAAATAAACATTGCGAGGTTTGAATTTTCTCCACAAGTGTTAACTCTAAGAAGCCGCCGATAATTGCAACATGTAGCGCCAGATCTAAGCTATCCATACATGTCAAAATTACTGTATTTGGTTGATATTTCATGCAATTATGAATGAGTAAAGCAAGTCCATACCCCAGGGAATTTGACATGCATGGAGCAATAAATAGACGGTAACATGTACACAGGTGTTGGCCGGAAAGAAAATAAACATTGCGAGGTTTGAATTTTCTTCACAAGTTTTAACTCTAAGAAGCCGACGATAATTGCAACATGTAGCGCCAGATCTAAGCTATCCATACATGTCAAAATTACTGAATTTGGTTGATATTTCATGCAATTATGAATGAGTAAAGCAAGTCCATACCCCAGGGAATTTGACATGCATGGAGCAATAAATAGACGGTAACATGTACACAGATGTTGGCCGGAAAGAAAATAAACATTGCGAGGTTTGACTTTTCTCCACAAGTGTTAACTCTAAGAAGCCGCCGATGATTGCAACATGTAGCGCCAGATCTAAGCTATCCATACATGTCAAAATTACTGAATTTGGTTGATATTTCATGCAATTATGAATGAGTAAAGCAAGTCCATACCCCAGGGAATTTGACAGGCATGGAGCAATAAATAAAAGGTAACATGTACACAGATGTTCGCCGGAAAGAAAATAAACATTGCGAGGTTTGAATTTTCTCCACAAGTTTTAACTCTAAGAAGCCGCCGATAATTGCAACATGTAGCGCCAGATCTAAGCTATCCATACATGTCAAAATTACTGAATTTGGTTGATATTTCATGCAATTATGAATGAGTAAAGCAAGTCCATACCCCAGGGAATTTGACATGCATGGAGCAATAAATAGACGGTAACATGTACACAGATGTTGGCCGGAAAGAAAATAAACATTGCGAGGTTTGACTTTTCTCCACAAGTGTTAACTCTAAGAAGCCGCCGATAATTGCAACATGTAGCGCCAGATCTAAGCTATCCATACATGTCAAAATTACTGTATTTGGTTGATATTTCATGCAATTATGAATGAGTAAAGCAAGTCCATACCCCAGGGAATTTGACATGCATGGAGCAATAAATAGACGGTAACATGTACACAGATGTTGGCCGGAAAGAAAATAAACATTGCGAGGTTTGAATTTTCTCCACAAGTTTTAACTCTAAGAAGCCGCCGATAATTGCAACATGTAGCGCCAGATCTAAGCTATCCATACATGTCAAAATTACTGAATTTGGTTGATATTTCATGCAATTATGAATGAGTAAAGCAAGTCCATACCCCAGGGAATTTGACAGGCATGGAGCAATAAATAAAAGGTAATCTGCACACAGATGTTGGCCGGAAAGAAAATAAACATTGCGAGGTTTGACTTTTCTCCACAAGTGTTAACTCTAAGAAGCCGCCGATAATTGCAACATGTAGCGCCAGATCTAAGCTATCCATACATGTCAAAATTACTGAATTTGGTTGATATTTCATGCAATTATGAATGAGTAAAGCAAGTCCATACCCCAGGGAATTTGACATGCATGGAGCAATAAATAGACGGTAACATGTACACAGATGTTGGCCGGAAAGAAAATAAACATTGCGAGGTTTGAATTTTCTCCACAAGTTTTAACTCTAAGAAGCCGCCGATAATTGCAACATGTAGCGCCAGATCTAAGCTATCCATACATGTCAAAATTACTGAATTTGGTTGATATTTCATGCAATTATGAATGAGTAAAGCAAGTCCATACCCCAGGGAATTTGACAGGCATGGAGCAATAAATAAAAGGTAATCTGCACACAGATGTTGGCCGGAAAGAAAATAAACATTGCGAGGTTTGACTTTTCTCCACAAGTGTTAACTCTAAGAAGCCGCCGATAATTGCAACATGTAGCGCCAGATCTAAGCTATCCATACATGTCAAAATTACTGAATTTGGTTGATATTTCATGCAATTATGAATGAGTAAAGCAAGTCCATACCCCAGGGAATTTGACAGGCATGGAGCAATAAATAAAAGGTAATATGCACACAGATGTTGGCCGGAAAGAAAATAAACATTGCGAGGTTTGAATTTTCTCCACAAGTGTTAACTCTAAGAAGCCGCCGATAATTGCAACATGTAGCGCCAGATCTAAGCTATCCATACATGTCAAAATTACTGTATTTGGTTGATATTTCATGCAATTATGAATGAGTAAAGCAAGTCCATACCCCAGGGAATTTGACATGCATGGAGCAATAAATAGACGGTAACATGTACACATATGTTGGCCGGAAAGAAAATAAACATTGCGAGGTTTGACTTTTCTCCACAAGTGTTAACTCTAAGAAGCCGCCGATGATTGCAACATGTAGCGCCAGATCTAAGCTATCCATACATGTCAAAATTACTGAATTTGGTTGATATTTCATGCAATTATGAATGAGTAAAGCAAGTCCATACCCCAGGGAATTTGACAGGCATGGAGCAATAAATAAAAGGTAACATGTACACAGATGTTCGCCGGAAAGAAAATAAACATTGCGAGGTTTGAATTTTCTCCACAAGTTTTAACTCTAAGAAGCCGCCGATAATTGCAACATGTAGCGCCAGATCTAAGCTATCCATACATGTCAAAATTACTGAATTTGGTTGATATTTCATGCAATTATGAATGAGTAAAGCAAGTCCATACCCCAGGGAATTTGACATGCATGGAGCAATAAATAGACGGTAACATGTACACAGATGTTGGCCGGAAAGAAAATAAACATTGCGAGGTTTGAATTTTCTCCACAAGTGTTAACTCTAAGAAGCCGCCGATAATTGCAACATGTAGCGCCAGATCTAAGCTATCCATACATGTCAAAATTACTGAATTTGGTTGATATTTCATGCAATTATGAATGAGTAAAGCAAGTCCATACCCCAGGGAATTTGACATGCATGGAGCAATAAATAGACGGTAACATGTACACAGATGTTGGCCGGAAAGAAAATAAACATTGCGAGGTTTGACTTTTCTCCACAAGTGTTAACTCTAAGAAGCCGCCGATAATTGCAACATGTAGCGCCAGATCTAAGCTATCCATACATGTCAAAATTACTGAATTTGGTTGATATTTCATGCAATTATGAATGAGTAAAGCAAGTCCATACCCCAGGGAATTTGACATGCATGGAGCAATAAATAGACGGTAACATGTACACAGATGTTGGCCGGAAAGAAAATAAACATTGCGAGGTTTGAATTTTCTCCACAAGTGTTAACTCTAAGAAGCCGCCGATAATTGCAACATGTAGCGCCAGATCTAAGCTATCCATACATGTCAAAATTACTGAATTTGGTTGATATTTCATGCAATTATGAATGAGTAAAGCAAGTCCATACCCCAGGGAATTTGACAGGCATGGAGCAATAAATAAAAGGTAATCTGCACACAGATGTTGGCCGGAAAGAAAATAAACATTGCGAGGTTTGACTTTTCTCCACAAGTGTTAACTCTAAGAAGCCGCCGATAATTGCAACATGTAGCGCCAGATCTAAGCTATCCATACATGTCAAAATTACTGAATTTGGTTGATATTTCATGCAATTATGAATGAGTAAAGCAAGTCCATACCCCAGGGAATTTGACAGGCATGGAGCAATAAATAAAAGGTAACATGTACACAGATGTTGGCCGGAAAGAAAATAAACATTGCGAGGTTTGAATTTTCTCCACAAGTTTTAACTCTAAGAAGCCGCCGATAATTGCAACATGTAGCGCCAGATCTAAGCTATCCATACATGTCAAAATTACTGAATTTGGTTGATATTTCATGCAATTATGAATGAGTAAAGCAAGTCCATACCCCAGGGAATTTGACAGGCATGGAGCAATAAATAAAAGGTAATCTGCACACAGATGTTGGCCGGAAAGAAAATAAACATTGCGAGGTTTGACTTTTCTCCACAAGTGTTAACTCTAAGAAGCCGCCGATAATTGCAACATGTAGCGCCAGATCTAAGCTATCCATACATGTCAAAATTACTGAATTTGGTTGATATTTCATGCAATTATGAATGAGTAAAGCAAGTCCATACCCCAGGGAATTTGACATGCATGGAGCAATAAATAAAAGGTAATCTGCACACAGATGTTGGCCGGAAAGAAAATAAACATTGCGAGGTTTGACTTTTCTCCACAAGTTTTAACTCTAAGAAGCCGCCGATAATTGCAACATGTAGCGCCAGATCTACGCTATCCATACATGTCAAAATTACTGAATTTGGTTGATATTTCATGCAATTATGAATGAGTAAAGCAAGTCCATACCCCAGGGAATTTGACAGGCATGGAGCAATAAATAAAAGGTAACATGTACACAGATGTTGGCCGGAAAGAAAATAAACATTGCGAGGTTTGAATTTTCTCCACAAGTTTTAACTCTAAGAAGCCGCCGATAATTGCAACATGTAGCGCCAGATCTAAGCTATCCATACATGTCAAAATTACTGAATTTGGTTGATATTTCATGCAATTATGAATGAGTAAAGCAAGTCCATACCCCAGGGAATTTGACATGCATGGAGCAATAAATAGACGGTAACATGTACACAGATGTTGGCCGGAAAGAAAATAAACATTGCGAGGTTTGAATTTTCTCCACAAGTGTTAACTCTAAGAAGCCGCCGATAATTGCAACATGTAGCGCCAGATCTAAGCTATCCATACATGTCAAAATTACTGTATTTGGTTGATATTTCATGCAATTATGAATGAGTAAAGCAAGTCCATACCCCAGGGAATTTGACATGCATGGAGCAATAAATAGACGGTAACATGTACACAGATGTTGGCCGGAAAGAAAATAAACATTGCGAGGTTTGACTTTTCTCCACAAGTGTTAACTCTAAGAAGCCGCCGATGATTGCAACATGTAGCGCCAGATCTAAGCTATCCATACATGTCAAAATTACTGAATTTGGTTGATATTTCATGCAATTATGAATGAGTAAAGCAAGTCCATACCCCAGGGAATTTGACATGCATGGAGCAATAAATAGACGGTAACATGTACACAGATGTTGGCCGGAAAGAAAATAAACATTGCGAGGTTTGACTTTTCTCCACAAGTGTTAACTCTAAGAAGCCGCCGATAATTGCAACATGTAGCGCCAGATCAACGCTATCCATACATGTCAAAATTACTGTATTTGGTTGATATTTCATGCAATTATGAATGAGTAAAGCAAGTCCATACCCCAGGGAATTTGACATGCATGGAGCAATAAATAAAAGGTAATCTGCACACAGATGTTGGCCGGAAAGAAAATAAACATTGCGAGGTTTGACTTTTCTCCACAAGTGTTAACTCTAAGAAGCCGCCGATAATTGCAACATGTAGCGCCAGATCTAAGCTATCCATACATGTCAAAATTACTGAATTTGGTTGATATTTCATGCAATTATGAATGAGTAAAGCAAGTCCATACCCCAGGGAATTTGACATGCATGGAGCAATAAATAGACGGTAACATGTACACAGATGTTGGCCGGAAAGAAAATAAACATTGCGAGGTTTGAATTTTCTCCACAAGTGTTAACTCTAAGAAGCCGCCGATGATTGCAACATGTAGCGCCAGATCTAAGCTATCCATACATGTCAAAATTACTGAATTTGGTTGATATTTCATGCAATTATGAATGAGTAAAGCAAGTCCATACCAGGGGAATTTGACAGGCATGGAGCAATAAATAAAAGGTAACATGTACACAGATGTTGGCCGGAAAGAAAATAAACATTGCGAGGTTTGAATTTTCTCCACAAGTTTTAACTCTAAGAAGCCGCCGATAATTGCAACATGTAGCGCCAGATCTAAGCTATCCATACATGTCAAAATTACTGAATTTGGTTGATATTTCATGCAATTATGAATGAGTAAAGCAAGTCCATACCCCAGGGAATTTGACATGCATGGAGCAATAAATAGACGGTAACATGTACACAGATGTTGGCCGGAAAGAAAATAAACATTGCGAGGTTTGAATTTTCTCCACAAGTGTTAACTCTAAGAAGCCGCCGATAATTGCAACATGTAGCGCCAGATCTAAGCTATCCATACATGTCAAAATTACTGAATTTGGTTGATATTTCATGCAATTATGAATGAGTAAAGCAAGTCCATACCCCAGGGAATTTGACAGGCATGGAGCAATAAATAAAAGGTAACATGTACACAGATGTTGGCCGGAAAGAAAATAAACATTGCGAGGTTTGAATTTTCTCCACAAGTTTTAACTCTAAGAAGCCGCCGATAATTGCAACATGTAGCGCCAGATCTAAGCTATCCATACATGTCAAAATTACTGAATTTGGTTGATATTTCATGCAATTATGAATGAGTAAAGCAAGTCCATACCCCAGGGAATTTGACATGCATGGAGCAATAAATAGACGGTAACATGTACACAGATGTTGGCCGGAAAGAAAATAAACATTGCGAGGTTTGAATTTTCTCCACAAGTGTTAACTCTAAGAAGCCGCCGATAATTGCAACATGTAGCGCCAGATCTAAGCTATCCATACATGTCAAAATTACTGTATTTGGTTGATATTTCATGCAATTATGAATGAGTAAAGCAAGTCCATACCCCAGGGAATTTGACATGCATGGAGCAATAAATAGACGGTAACATGTACACAGATGTTGGCCGGAAAGAAAATAAACATTGCGAGGTTTGACTTTTCTCCACAAGTGTTAACTCTAAGAAGCCGCCGATAATTGCAACATGTAGCGCCAGATCTAAGCTATCCATACATGTCAAAATTACTGAATTTGGTTGATATTTCATGCAATTATGAATGAGTAAAGCAAGTCCATACCCCAGGGAATTTGACATGCATGGAGCAATAAATAGACGGTAACATGTACACAGATGTTGGCCGGAAAGAAAATAAACATTGCGAGGTTTGACTTTTCTCCACAAGTGTTAACTCTAAGAAGCCGCCGATAATTGCAACATGTAGCGCCAGATCTAAGCTATCCATACATGTCAAAATTACTGAATTTGGTTGATATTTCATGCAATTATGAATGAGTAAAGCAAGTCCATACCCCAGGGAATTTGACAGGCATGGAGCAATAAATAAAAGGTAATCTGTACACAGATGTTGGCCGGAAAGAAAATAAACATTGCGAGGTTTGACTTTTCTCCACAAGTGTTAACTCTAAGAAGCCGCCGATAATTGCAACATGTAGCGCCAGATCTAAGCTATCCATACATGTCAAAATTACTGTATTTGGTTGATATTTCATGCAATTATGAATGAGTAAAGCAAGTCCATACCCCAGGGAATTTGACATGCATGGAGCAATAAATAGACGGTAACATGTACACAGATGTTGGCCGGAAAGAAAATAAACATTGCGAGGTTTGACTTTTCTCCACAAGTGTTAACTCTAAGAAGCCGCCGATAATTGCAACATGTAGCGCCAGATCTAAGCTATCCATACATGTCAAAATTACTGAATTTGGTTGATATTTCATGCAATTATGAATGAGTAAAGCAAGTCCATACCCCAGGGAATTTGACAGGCATGGAGCAATAAATAAAAGGTAATCTGTACACAGATGTTGGCCGGAAAGAAAATAAACATTGCGAGGTTTGACTTTTCTCCACAAGTGTTAACTCTAAGAAGCCGCCGATAATTGCAACATGTAGCGCCAGATCTAAGCTATCCATACATGTCAAAATTACTGTATTTGGTTGATATTTCATGCAATTATGAATGAGTAAAGCAAGTCCATACCCCAGGGAATTTGACATGCATGGAGCAATAAATAGACGGTAACATGTACACAGATGTTGGCCGGAAAGAAAATAAACATTGCGAGGTTTGACTTTTCTCCACAAGTGTTAACTCTAAGAAGCCGCCGATAATTGCAACATGTAGCGCCAGATCTAAGCTATCCATACATGTCAAAATTACTGAATTTGGTTGATATTTCATGCAATTATGAATGAGTAAAGCAAGTCCATATCCCAGGGAATTTGACATGCATGGAGCAATAAATAGACGGTAATCTGTACACAGATGTTGGCCGGAAAGAAAATAAACATTGCGAGGTTTGACTTTTCTCCACAAGTGTTAACTCTAAGAAGCCGCCGATAATTGCAACATGTAGCGCCAGATCTAAGCTATCCATACATGTCAAAATTACTGTATTTGGTTGATATTTCATGCAATTATGAATGAGTAAAGCAAGTCCATACCCCAGGGAATTTGACATGCATGGAGCAATAAATAGACGGTAACATGTACACAGATGTTGGCCGGAAAGAAAATAAACATTGCGAGGTTTGACTTTTCTCCACAAGTGTTAACTCTAAGAAGCCGCCGATAATTGCAACATGTAGCGCCAGATCTAAGCTATCCATACATGTCAAAATTACTGAATTTGGTTGATATTTCATGCAATTATGAATGAGTAAAGCAAGTCCATACCCCAGGGAATTTGACATGCATGGAGCAATAAATAGACGGTAATCTGTACACAGATGTTGGCCGGAAAGAAAATAAACATTGCGAGGTTTGACTTTTCTCCACAAGTGTTAACTCTAAGAAGCCGCCGATAATTGCAACATGTAGCGCCAGATCTAAGCTATCCATACATGTCAAAATTACTGTATTTGGTTGATATTTCATGCAATTATGAATGAGTAAAGCAAGTCCATACCCCAGGGAATTTGACATGCATGGAGCAATAAATAGACGGTAACATGTACACAGATGTTGGCCGGAAAGAAAATAAACATTGCGAGGTTTGACTTTTCTCCACAAGTGTTAACTCTAAGAAGCCGCCGATAATTGCAACATGTAGCGCCAGATCTAAGCTATCCATACATGTCAAAATTACTGAATTTGGTTGATATTTCATGCAATTATGAATGAGTAAAGCAAGTCCATACCCCAGGGAATTTGACATGCATGGAGCAATAAATAGACGGTAATCTGTACACAGATGTTGGCCGGAAAGAAAATAAACATTGCGAGGTTTGACTTTTCTCCACAAGTGTTAACTCTAAGAAGCCGCCGATAATTGCAACATGTAGCGCCAGATCTAAGCTATCCATACATGTCAAAATTACTGTATTTGGTTGATATTTCATGCAATTATGAATGAGTAAAGCAAGTCCATACCCCAGGGAATTTGACATGCATGGAGCAATAAATAGACGGTAACATGTACACAGATGTTGGCCGGAAAGAAAATAAACATTGCGAGGTTTGACTTTTCTCCACAAGTGTTAACTCTAAGAAGCCGCCGATAATTGCAACATGTAGCGCCAGATCTAAGCTATCCATACATGTCAAAATTACTGAATTTGGTTGATATTTCATGCAATTATGAATGAGTAAAGCAAGTCCATACCCCAGGGAATTTGACAGGCATGGAGCAATAAATAGACGGTAACATGTACACAGATGTTGGCCGGAAAGAAAATAAACATTGCGAGGTTTGACTTTTCTCCACAAGTGTTAACTCTAAGAAGCCGCCGATAATTGCAACATGTAGCGCCAGATCTAAGCTATCCATACATGTCAAAATTACTGAATTTGGTTGATATTTCATGCAATTATGAATGAGTAAAGCAAGTCCATACCCCAGGGAATTTGACATGCATGGAGCAATAAATAGACGGTAACATGTACACAGATGTTGGCCGGAAAGAAAATAAACATTGCGAGGTTTGACTTTTCTCCACAAGTGTTAACTCTAAGAAGCCGCCGATAATTGCAACATGTAGCGCCAGATCTAAGCTATCCATACATGTCAAAATTACTGAATTTGGTTGATATTTCATGCAATTATGAATGAGTAAAGCAAGTCTATACCCCAGGGAATTTGACATGCATGGAGCAATAAATAGACGGTAACATGTACACAGATGTTGGCCGGAAAGAAAATAAACATTGCGAGGTTTGACTTTTCTCCACAAGTGTTAACTCTAAGAAGCCGCCGATAATTGCAACATGTAGCGCCAGATCTAAGCTATCCATACATGTCAAAATTACTGAATTTGGTTGATATTTCATGCAATTATGAATGAGTAAAGCAAGTCCATACCCCAGGGAATTTGACAGGCATGGAGCAATAAATAGACGGTAACATGTACACAGATGTTGGCCGGAAAGAAAATAAACATTGCGAGGTTTGACTTTTCTCCACAAGTGTTAACTCTAAGAAGCCGCCGATAATTGCAACATGTAGCGCCAGATCTAAGCTATCCATACATGTCAAAATTACTGAATTTGGTTGATATTTCATGCAATTATGAATGAGTAAAGCAAGTCCATACCCCAGGGAATTTGACATGCATGGAGCAATAAATAGACGGTAACATGTACACAGATGTTGGCCGGAAAGAAAATAAACATTGCGAGGTTTGACTTTTCTCCACAAGTGTTAACTCTAAGAAGCCGCCGATAATTGCAACATGTAGCGCCAGATCTAAGCTATCCATACATGTCAAAATTACTGAATTTGGTTGATATTTCATGCAATTATGAATGAGTAAAGCAAGTCCATACCCCAGGGAATTTGACATGCATGGAGCAATAAATAGACGGTAACATGTACACAGATGTTGGCCGGAAAGAAAATAAACATTGCGAGGTTTGACTTTTCTCCACAAGTGTTAACTCTAAGAAGCCGCCGATAATTGCAACATGTAGCGCCAGATCTAAGCTATCCATACATGTCAAAATTACTGAATTTGGTTGATATTTCATGCAATTATGAATGAGTAAAGCAAGTCCATACCCCAGGGAATTTGACAGGCATATAGCAATAAATAAAAGGTAATCTGTACACAGATGTTGGCCGGAAAGAAAATAAACATTGCGAGGTTTGACTTTTCTCCACAAGTGTTAACTCTAAGAAGCCGCCGATAATTGCAACATGTAGCGCCAGATCTAAGCTATCCATACATGTCAAAATTACTGTATTTGGTTGATATTTCATGCAATTATGAATGAGTAAAGCAAGTCCATACCCCAGGGAATTTGACATGCATGGAGCAATAAATAGACGGTAACATGTACACAGATGTTGGCCGGAAAGAAAATAAACATTGCGAGGTTTGACTTTTCTCCACAAGTGTTAACTCTAAGAAGCCGCCGATAATTGCAACATGTAGCGCCAGATCTAAGCTATCCATACATGTCAAAATTACTGAATTTGGTTGATATTTCATGCAATTATGAATGAGTAAAGCAAGTCCATACCCCAGGGAATTTGACATGCATGGAGCAATAAATAGACGGTAATCTGTACACAGATGTTGGCCGGAAAGAAAATAAACATTGCGAGGTTTGACTTTTCTCCACAAGTGTTAACTCTAAGAAGCCGCCGATAATTGCAACATGTAGCGCCAGATCTAAGCTATCCATACATGTCAAAATTACTGTATTTGGTTGATATTTCATGCAATTATGAATGAGTAAAGCAAGTCCATACCCCAGGGAATTTGACATGCATGGAGCAATAAATAGACGGTAACATGTACACAGATGTTGGCCGGAAAGAAAATAAACATTGCGAGGTTTGACTTTTCTCCACAAGTGTTAACTCTAAGAAGCCGCCGATAATTGCAACATGTAGCGCCAGATCTAAGCTATCCATACATGTCAAAATTACTGAATTTGGTTGATATTTCATGCAATTATGAATGAGTAAAGCAAGTCCATACCCCAGGGAATTTGACAGGCATGGAGCAATAAATAAAAGGTAATCTGTACACAGATGTTGGCCGGAAAGAAAATAAACATTGCGAGGTTTGACTTTTCTCCACAAGTGTTAACTCTAAGAAGCCGCCGATAATTGCAACATGTAGCGCCAGATCTAAGCTATCCATACATGTCAAAATTACTGAATTTGGTTGATATTTCATGCACTTATGAATGAGTAAAGCAAGTCCATACCCCAGGGAATTTGACATGCATGGAGCAATAAATAGACGGTAATCTGTACACAGATGTTGGCCGGAAAGAAAATAAACATTGCGAGGTTTGACTTTTCTCCACAAGTGTTAACTCTAAGAAGCCGCCGATAATTGCAACATGTAGCGCCAGATCTAAGCTATCCATACATGTCAAAATTACTGTATTTGGTTGATATTTCATGCAATTATGAATGAGTAAAGCAAGTCCATACCCCAGGGAATTTGACATGCATGGAGCAATAAATAGACGGTAACATGTACACAGATGTTGGCCGGAAAGAAAATAAACATTGCGAGGTTTGACTTTTCTCCACAAGTGTTAACTCTAAGAAGCCGCCGATAATTGCAACATGTAGCGCCAGATCTAAGCTATCCATACATGTCAAAATTACTGAATTTGGTTGATATTTCATGCAATTATGAATGAGTAAAGCAAGTCCATACCCCAGGGAATTTGACAGGCATGGAGCAATAAATAGACGGTAACATGTACACAGATGTTGGCCGGAAAGAAAATAAACATTGCGAGGTTTGACTTTTCTCCACAAGTGTTAACTCTAAGAAGCCGCCGATAATTGCAACATGTAGCGCCAGATCTAAGCTATCCATACATGTCAAAATTACTGAATTTGGTTGATATTTCATGCAATTATGAATGAGTAAAGCAAGTCCATACCCCAGGGAATTTGACATGCATGGAGCAATAAATAGACGGTAACATGTACACAGATGTTGGCCGGAAAGAAAATAAACATTGCGAGGTTTGACTTTTCTCCACAAGTGTTAACTCTAAGAAGCCGCCGATAATTGCAACATGTAGCGCCAGATCTAAGCTATCCATACATGTCAAAATTACTGAATTTGGTTGATATTTCATGCAATTATGAATGAGTAAAGCAAGTCCATACCCCAGGGAATTTGACAGGCATGGAGCAATAAATAAAAGGTAATCTGTACACAGATGTTGGCCGGAAAGAAAATAAACATTGCGAGGTTTGACTTTTCTCCACAAGTGTTAACTCTAAGAAGCCGCCGATAATTGCAACATGTAGCGCCAGATCTAAGCTATCCATACATGTCAAAATTACTGTATTTGGTTGATATTTCATGCAATTATGAATGAGTAAAGCAAGTCCATACCCCAGGGAATTTGACATGCATGGAGCAATAAATAGACGGTAACATGTACACAGATGTTGGCCGGAAAGAAAATAAACATTGCGAGGTTTGACTTTTCTCCACAAGTGTTAACTCTAAGAAGCCGCCGATAATTGCAACATGTAGCGCCAGATCTAAGCTATCCATACATGTCAAAATTACTGAATTTGGTTGATATTTCATGCAATTATGAATGAGTAAAGCAAGTCCATACCCCAGGGAATTTGACAGGCATGGAGCAATAAATAAAAGGTAATCTGTACACAGATGTTGGCCGGAAAGAAAATAAACATTGCGAGGTTTGACTTTTCTCCACAAGTGTTAACTCTAAGAAGCCGCCGATAATTGCAACATGTAGCGCCAGATCTAAGCTATCCATACATGTCAAAATTACTGAATTTGGTTGATATTTCATGCACTTATGAATGAGTAAAGCAAGTCCATACCCCAGGGAATTTGACATGCATGGAGCAATAAATAGACGGTAATCTGTACACAGATGTTGGCCGGAAAGAAAATAAACATTGCGAGGTTTGACTTTTCTCCACAAGTGTTAACTCTAAGAAGCCGCCGATAATTGCAACATGTAGCGCCAGATCTAAGCTATCCATACATGTCAAAATTACTGTATTTGGTTGATATTTCATGCAATTATGAATGAGTAAAGCAAGTCCATACCCCAGGGAATTTGACATGCATGGAGCAATAAATAGACGGTAACATGTACACAGATGTTGGCCGGAAAGAAAATAAACATTGCGAGGTTTGACTTTTCTCCACAAGTGTTAACTCTAAGAAGCCGCCGATAATTGCAACATGTAGCGCCAGATCTAAGCTATCCATACATGTCAAAATTACTGAATTTGGTTGATATTTCATGCAATTATGAATGAGTAAAGCAAGTCCATACCCCAGGGAATTTGACAGGCATGGAGCAATAAATAGACGGTAACATGTACACAGATGTTGGCCGGAAAGAAAATAAACATTGCGAGGTTTGACTTTTCTCCACAAGTGTTAACTCTAAGAAGCCGCCGATAATTGCAACATGTAGCGCCAGATCTAAGCTATCCATACATGTCAAAATTACTGAATTTGGTTGATATTTCATGCAATTATGAATGAGTAAAGCAAGTCCATACCCCAGGGAATTTGACATGCATGGAGCAATAAATAGACGGTAACATGTACACAGATGTTGGCCGGAAAGAAAATAAACATTGCGAGGTTTGACTTTTCTCCACAAGTGTTAACTCTAAGAAGCCGCCGATAATTGCAACATGTAGCGCCAGATCTAAGCTATCCATACATGTCAAAATTACTGTATTTGGTTGATATTTCATGCAATTATGAATGAGTAAAGCAAGTCCATACCCCAGGGAATTTGACATGCATGGAGCAATAAATAGACGGTAACATGTACACAGATGTTGGCCGGAAAGAAAATAAACATTGCGAGGTTTGACTTTTCTCCACAAGTGTTAACTCTAAGAAGCCGCCGATAATTGCAACATGTAGCGCCAGATCTAAGCTATCCATACATGTCAAAATTACTGAATTTGGTTGATATTTCATGCAATTATGAATGAGTAAAGCAAGTCCATACCCCAGGGAATTTGACAGGCATGGAGCAATAAATAGACGGTAACATGTACACAGATGTTGGCCGGAAAGAAAATAAACATTGCGAGGTTTGACTTTTCTCCACAAGTGTTAACTCTAAGAAGCCGCCGATAATTGCAACATGTAGCGCCAGATCTAAGCTATCCATACATGTCAAAATTACTGTATTTGGTTGATATTTCATGCAATTATGAATGAGTAAAGCAAGTCCATACCCCAGGGAATTTGACATGCATGGAGCAATAAATAGACGGTAACATGTACACAGATGTTGGCCGGAAAGAAAATAAACATTGCGAGGTTTGACTTTTCTCCACAAGTGTTAACTCTAAGAAGCCGCCGATAATTGCAACATGTAGCGCCAGATCTAAGCTATCCATACATGTCAAAATTACTGAATTTGGTTGATATTTCATGCAATTATGAATGAGTAAAGCAAGTCCATACCCCAGGGAATTTGACAGGCATGGAGCAATAAATAGACGGTAACATGTACACAGATGTTGGCCGGAAAGAAAATAAACATTGCGAGGTTTGACTTTTCTCCACAAGTGTTAACTCTAAGAAGCCGCCGATAATTGCAACATGTAGCGCCAGATCTAAGCTATCCATACATGTCAAAATTACTGAATTTGGTTGATATTTCATGCAATTATGAATGAGTAAAGCAAGTCCATACCCCAGGGAATTTGACAGGCATGGAGCAATAAATAGACGGTAACATGTACACAGATGTTGGCCGGAAAGAAAATAAACATTGCGAGGTTTGACTTTTCTCCACAAGTGTTAACTCTAAGAAGCCGCCGATAATTGCAACATGTAGCGCCAGATCTAAGCTATCCATACATGTCAAAATTACTGAATTTGGTTGATATTTCATGCAATTATGAATGAGTAAAGCAAGTCCATACCCCAGGGAATTTGACATGCATGGAGCAATAAATAGACGGTAACATGTACACAGATGTTGGCCGGAAAGAAAATAAACATTGCGAGGTTTGACTTTTCTCCACAAGTGTTAACTCTAAGAAGCCGCCGATAATTGCAACATGTAGCGCCAGATCTAAGCTATCCATACATGTCAAAATTACTGAATTTGGTTGATATTTCATGCAATTATGAATGAGTAAAGCAAGTCCATACCCCAGGGAATTTGACATGCATGGAGCAATAAATAGACGGTAACATGTACACAGATGGTGGCCGGGAAGAAAATAAACATTGCGAGGTTTGACTTTTCTCCACAAGTGTTAACTCTAAGAAGCCGCCGATAATTGCAACATGTAGCGCCAGATCTAAGCTATCCATACATGTCAAAATTACTGAATTTGGTTGATATTTCATGCAATTATGAATGAGTAAAGCAAGTCCATACCCCAGGGAATTTGACAGGCATGGAGCAATAAATAGACGGTAACATGTACACAGATGTTGGCCGGAAAGAAAATAAACATTGCGAGGTTTGACTTTTCTCCACAAGTGTTAACTCTAAGAAGCCGCCGATAATTGCAACATGTAGCGCCAGATCTAAGCTATCCATACATGTCAAAATTACTGAATTTGGTTGATATTTCATGCAATTATGAATGAGTAAAGCAAGTCCATACCCCAGGGAATTTGACATGCATGGAGCAATAAATAGACGGTAACATGTACACAGATGTTGGCCGGAAAGAAAATAAACATTGCGAGGTTTGACTTTTCTCCACAAGTGTTAACTCTAAGAAGCCGCCGATAATTGCAACATGTAGCGCCAGATCTAAGCTATCCATACATGTCAAAATTACTGAATTTGGTTGATATTTCATGCAATTATGAATGAGTAAAGCAAGTCCATACCCCAGGGAATTTGACATGCATGGAGCAATAAATAGACGGTAACATGTACACAGATGTTGGCCGGAAAGAAAATAAACATTGCGAGGTTTGACTTTTCTCCACAAGTGTTAACTCTAAGAAGCCGCCGATAATTGCAACATGTAGCGCCAGATCTAAGCTATCCATACATGTCAAAATTACTGAATTTGGTTGATATTTCATGCAATTATGAATGAGTAAAGCAAGTCCATACCCCAGGGAATTTGACAGGCATATAGCAATAAATAAAAGGTAATCTGTACACAGATGTTGGCCGGAAAGAAAATAAACATTGCGAGGTTTGACTTTTCTCCACAAGTGTTAACTCTAAGAAGCCGCCGATAATTGCAACATGTAGCGCCAGATCTAAGCTATCCATACATGTCAAAATTACTGTATTTGGTTGATATTTCATGCAATTATGAATGAGTAAAGCAAGTCCATACCCCAGGGAATTTGACATGCATGGAGCAATAAATAGACGGTAACATGTACACAGATGTTGGCCGGAAAGAAAATAAACATTGCGAGGTTTGACTTTTCTCCACAAGTGTTAACTCTAAGAAGCCGCCGATAATTGCAACATGTAGCGCCAGATCTAAGCTATCCATACATGTCAAAATTACTGAATTTGGTTGATATTTCATGCAATTATGAATGAGTAAAGCAAGTCCATACCCCAGGGAATTTGACATGCATGGAGCAATAAATAGACGGTAATCTGTACACAGATGTTGGCCGGAAAGAAAATAAACATTGCGAGGTTTGACTTTTCTCCACAAGTGTTAACTCTAAGAAGCCGCCGATAATTGCAACATGTAGCGCCAGATCTAAGCTATCCATACATGTCAAAATTACTGTATTTGGTTGATATTTCATGCAATTATGAATGAGTAAAGCAAGTCCATACCCCAGGGAATTTGACATGCATGGAGCAATAAATAGACGGTAACATGTACACAGATGTTGGCCGGAAAGAAAATAAACATTGCGAGGTTTGACTTTTCTCCACAAGTGTTAACTCTAAGAAGCCGCCGATAATTGCAACATGTAGCGCCAGATCTAAGCTATCCATACATGTCAAAATTACTGAATTTGGTTGATATTTCATGCAATTATGAATGAGTAAAGCAAGTCCATACCCCAGGGAATTTGACAGGCATGGAGCAATAAATAAAAGGTAATCTGTACACAGATGTTGGCCGGAAAGAAAATAAACATTGCGAGGTTTGACTTTTCTCCACAAGTGTTAACTCTAAGAAGCCGCCGATAATTGCAACATGTAGCGCCAGATCTAAGCTATCCATACATGTCAAAATTACTGAATTTGGTTGATATTTCATGCACTTATGAATGAGTAAAGCAAGTCCATACCCCAGGGAATTTGACATGCATGGAGCAATAAATAGACGGTAATCTGTACACAGATGTTGGCCGGAAAGAAAATAAACATTGCGAGGTTTGACTTTTCTCCACAAGTGTTAACTCTAAGAAGCCGCCGATAATTGCAACATGTAGCGCCAGATCTAAGCTATCCATACATGTCAAAATTACTGTATTTGGTTGATATTTCATGCAATTATGAATGAGTAAAGCAAGTCCATACCCCAGGGAATTTGACATGCATGGAGCAATAAATAGACGGTAACATGTACACAGATGTTGGCCGGAAAGAAAATAAACATTGCGAGGTTTGACTTTTCTCCACAAGTGTTAACTCTAAGAAGCCGCCGATAATTGCAACATGTAGCGCCAGATCTAAGCTATCCATACATGTCAAAATTACTGAATTTGGTTGATATTTCATGCAATTATGAATGAGTAAAGCAAGTCCATACCCCAGGGAATTTGACAGGCATGGAGCAATAAATAGACGGTAACATGTACACAGATGTTGGCCGGAAAGAAAATAAACATTGCGAGGTTTGACTTTTCTCCACAAGTGTTAACTCTAAGAAGCCGCCGATAATTGCAACATGTAGCGCCAGATCTAAGCTATCCATACATGTCAAAATTACTGAATTTGGTTGATATTTCATGCAATTATGAATGAGTAAAGCAAGTCCATACCCCAGGGAATTTGACATGCATGGAGCAATAAATAGACGGTAACATGTACACAGATGTTGGCCGGAAAGAAAATAAACATTGCGAGGTTTGACTTTTCTCCACAAGTGTTAACTCTAAGAAGCCGCCGATAATTGCAACATGTAGCGCCAGATCTAAGCTATCCATACATGTCAAAATTACTGAATTTGGTTGATATTTCATGCAATTATGAATGAGTAAAGCAAGTCCATACCCCAGGGAATTTGACAGGCATGGAGCAATAAATAAAAGGTAATCTGTACACAGATGTTGGCCGGAAAGAAAATAAACATTGCGAGGTTTGACTTTTCTCCACAAGTGTTAACTCTAAGAAGCCGCCGATAATTGCAACATGTAAGCGCCAGATCTAAGCTATCCATACATGTCAAAATTACTGTATTTGGTTGATATTTCATGCAATTATGAATGAGTAAAGCAAGTCCATACCCCAGGGAATTTGACATGCATGGAGCAATAAATAGACGGTAACATGTACACAGATGTTGGCCGGAAAGAAAATAAACATTGCGAGGTTTGACTTTTCTCCACAAGTGTTAACTCTAAGAAGCCGCCGATAATTGCAACATGTAGCGCCAGATCTAAGCTATCCATACATGTCAAAATTACTGAATTTGGTTGATATTTCATGCAATTATGAATGAGTAAAGCAAGTCCATACCCCAGGGAATTTGACATGCATGGAGCAATAAATAGACGGTAATCTGTACACAGATGTTGGCCGGAAAGAAAATAAACATTGCGAGGTTTGACTTTTCTCCACAAGTGTTAACTCTAAGAAGCCGCCGATAATTGCAACATGTAGCGCCAGATCTAAGCTATCCATACATGTCAAAATTACTGTATTTGGTTGATATTTCATGCAATTATGAATGAGTAAAGCAAGTCCATACCCCAGGGAATTTGACATGCATGGAGCAATAAATAGACGGTAACATGTACACAGATGTTGGCCGGAAAGAAAATAAACATTGCGAGGTTTGACTTTTCTCCACAAGTGTTAACTCTAAGAAGCCGCCGATAATTGCAACATGTAGCGCCAGATCTAAGCTATCCATACATGTCAAAATTACTGAATTTGGTTGATATTTCATGCAATTATGAATGAGTAAAGCAAGTCCATACCCCAGGGAATTTGACATGCATGGAGCAATAAATAGACGGTAACATGTACACAGATGTTGGCCGGAAAGAAAATAAACATTGCGAGGTTTGACTTTTCTCCACAAGTGTTAACTCTAAGAAGCCGCCGATAATTGCAACATGTAGCGCCAGATCTAAGCTATCCATACATGTCAAAATTACTGAATTTGGTTGATATTTCATGCAATTATGAATGAGTAAAGCAAGTCCATACCCCAGGGAATTTGACATGCATGGAGCAATAAATAGACGGTAACATGTACACAGATGGTGGCCGGGAAGAAAATAAACATTGCGAGGTTTGACTTTTCTCCACAAGTGTTAACTCTAAGAAGCCGCCGATAATTGCAACATGTAGCGCCAGATCTAAGCTATCCATACATGTCAAAATTACTGAATTTGGTTGATATTTCATGCAATTATGAATGAGTAAAGCAAGTCCATACCCCAGGGAATTTGACAGGCATGGAGCAATAAATAGACGGTAACATGTACACAGATGTTGGCCGGAAAGAAAATAAACATTGCGAGGTTTGACTTTTTTCCACAAGTGTTAACTCTAAGAAGCCGCCGATAATTGCAACATGTAGCGCCAGATCTAAGCTATCCATACATGTCAAAATTACTGAATTTGGTTGATATTTCATGCAATTATGAATGAGTAAAGCAAGTCCATACCCCAGGGAATTTGACATGCATGGAGCAATAAATAGACGGTAACATGTACACAGATGTTGGCCGGAAAGAAAATAAACATTGCGAGGTTTGACTTTTCTCCACAAGTGTTAACTCTAAGAAGCCGCCGATAATTGCAACATGTAGCGCCAGATCTAAGCTATCCATACATGTCAAAATTACTGAATTTGGTTGATATTTCATGCAATTATGAATGAGTAAAGCAAGTCCATACCCCAGGGAATTTGACATGCATGGAGCAATAAATAGACGGTAACATGTACACAGATGTTGGCCGGAAAGAAAATAAACATTGCGAGGTTTGACTTTTCTCCACAAGTGTTAACTCTAAGAAGCCGCCGATAATTGCAACATGTAGCGCCAGATCTAAGCTATCCATACATGTCAAAATTACTGAATTTGGTTGATATTTCATGCAATTATGAATGAGTAAAGCAAGTCCATACCCCAGGGAATTTGACAGGCATATAGCAATAAATAAAAGGTAATCTGTACACAGATGTTGGCCGGAAAGAAAATAAACATTGCGAGGTTTGACTTTTCTCCACAAGTGTTAACTCTAAGAAGCCGCCGATAATTGCAACATGTAGCGCCAGATCTAAGCTATCCATACATGTCAAAATTACTGTATTTGGTTGATATTTCATGCAATTATGAATGAGTAAAGCAAGTCCATACCCCAGGGAATTTGACATGCATGGAGCAATAAATAGACGGTAACATGTACACAGATGTTGGCCGGAAAGAAAATAAACATTGCGAGGTTTGACTTTTCTCCACAAGTGTTAACTCTAAGAAGCCGCCGATAATTGCAACATGTAGCGCCAGATCTAAGCTATCCATACATGTCAAAATTACTGAATTTGGTTGATATTTCATGCAATTATGAATGAGTAAAGCAAGTCCATACCCCAGGGAATTTGACATGCATGGAGCAATAAATAGACGGTAATCTGTACACAGATGTTGGCCGGAAAGAAAATAAACATTGCGAGGTTTGACTTTTCTCCACAAGTGTTAACTCTAAGAAGCCGCCGATAATTGCAACATGTAGCGCCAGATCTAAGCTATCCATACATGTCAAAATTACTGTATTTGGTTGATATTTCATGCAATTATGAATGAGTAAAGCAAGTCCATACCCCAGGGAATTTGACATGCATGGAGCAATAAATAGACGGTAACATGTACACAGATGTTGGCCGGAAAGAAAATAAACATTGCGAGGTTTGACTTTTCTCCACAAGTGTTAACTCTAAGAAGCCGCCGATAATTGCAACATGTAGCGCCAGATCTAAGCTATCCATACATGTCAAAATTACTGAATTTGGTTGATATTTCATGCAATTATGAATGAGTAAAGCAAGTCCATACCCCAGGGAATTTGACAGGCATGGAGCAATAAATAAAAGGTAATCTGTACACAGATGTTGGCCGGAAAGAAAATAAACATTGCGAGGTTTGACTTTTCTCCACAAGTGTTAACTCTAAGAAGCCGCCGATAATTGCAACATGTAGCGCCAGATCTAAGCTATCCATACATGTCAAAATTACTGAATTTGGTTGATATTTCATGCACTTATGAATGAGTAAAGCAAGTCCATACCCCAGGGAATTTGACATGCATGGAGCAATAAATAGACGGTAATCTGTACACAGATGTTGGCCGGAAAGAAAATAAACATTGCGAGGTTTGACTTTTCTCCACAAGTGTTAACTCTAAGAAGCCGCCGATAATTGCAACATGTAGCGCCAGATCTAAGCTATCCATACATGTCAAAATTACTGTATTTGGTTGATATTTCATGCAATTATGAATGAGTAAAGCAAGTCCATACCCCAGGGAATTTGACATGCATGGAGCAATAAATAGACGGTAACATGTACACAGATGTTGGCCGGAAAGAAAATAAACATTGCGAGGTTTGACTTTTCTCCACAAGTGTTAACTCTAAGAAGCCGCCGATAATTGCAACATGTAGCGCCAGATCTAAGCTATCCATACATGTCAAAATTACTGAATTTGGTTGATATTTCATGCAATTATGAATGAGTAAAGCAAGTCCATACCCCAGGGAATTTGACAGGCATGGAGCAATAAATAGACGGTAACATGTACACAGATGTTGGCCGGAAAGAAAATAAACATTGCGAGGTTTGACTTTTCTCCACAAGTGTTAACTCTAAGAAGCCGCCGATAATTGCAACATGTAGCGCCAGATCTAAGCTATCCATACATGTCAAAATTACTGAATTTGGTTGATATTTCATGCAATTATGAATGAGTAAAGCAAGTCCATACCCCAGGGAATTTGACATGCATGGAGCAATAAATAGACGGTAACATGTACACAGATGTTGGCCGGAAAGAAAATAAACATTGCGAGGTTTGACTTTTCTCCACAAGTGTTAACTCTAAGAAGCCGCCGATAATTGCAACATGTAGCGCCAGATCTAAGCTATCCATACATGTCAAAATTACTGAATTTGGTTGATATTTCATGCAATTATGAATGAGTAAAGCAAGTCCATACCCCAGGGAATTTGACAGGCATGGAGCAATAAATAAAAGGTAATCTGTACACAGATGTTGGCCGGAAAGAAAATAAACATTGCGAGGTTTGACTTTTCTCCACAAGTGTTAACTCTAAGAAGCCGCCGATAATTGCAACATGTAAGCGCCAGATCTAAGCTATCCATACATGTCAAAATTACTGTATTTGGTTGATATTTCATGCAATTATGAATGAGTAAAGCAAGTCCATACCCCAGGGAATTTGACATGCATGGAGCAATAAATAGACGGTAACATGTACACAGATGTTGGCCGGAAAGAAAATAAACATTGCGAGGTTTGACTTTTCTCCACAAGTGTTAACTCTAAGAAGCCGCCGATAATTGCAACATGTAGCGCCAGATCTAAGCTATCCATACATGTCAAAATTACTGAATTTGGTTGATATTTCATGCAATTATGAATGAGTAAAGCAAGTCCATACCCCAGGGAATTTGACATGCATGGAGCAATAAATAGACGGTAATCTGTACACAGATGTTGGCCGGAAAGAAAATAAACATTGCGAGGTTTGACTTTTCTCCACAAGTGTTAACTCTAAGAAGCCGCCGATAATTGCAACATGTAGCGCCAGATCTAAGCTATCCATACATGTCAAAATTACTGTATTTGGTTGATATTTCATGCAATTATGAATGAGTAAAGCAAGTCCATACCCCAGGGAATTTGACGTGCATGGAGCAATAAATAGACGGTAACATGTACACAGATGTTGGCCGGAAAGAAAATAAACATTGCGAGGTTTGACTTTTCTCCACAAGTGTTAACTCTAAGAAGCCGCCGATAATTGCAACATGTAGCGCCAGATCTAAGCTATCCATACATGTCAAAATTACTGAATTTGGTTGATATTTCATGCAATTATGAATGAGTAAAGCAAGTCCATACCCCAGGGAATTTGACAGGCATGGAGCAATAAATAAAAGGTAATCTGTACACAGATGTTGGCCGGAAAGAAAATAAACATTGCGAGGTTTGACTTTTCTCCACAAGTGTTAACTCTAAGAAGCCGCCGATAATTGCAACATGTAGCGCCAGATCTAAGCTATCCATACATGTCAAAATTACTGTATTTGGTTGATATTTCATGCAATTATGAATGAGTAAAGCAAGTCCATACCCCAGGGAATTTGACATGCATGGAGCAATAAATAGACGGTAACATGTACACAGATGTTGGCCGGAAAGAAAATAAACATTGCGAGGTTTGACTTTTCTCCACAAGTGTTAACTCTAAGAAGCCGCCGATAATTGCAACATGTAGCGCCAGATCTAAGCTATCCATACATGTCAAAATTACTGAATTTGGTTGATATTTCATGCAATTATGAATGAGTAAAGCAAGTCCATACCCCAGGGAATTTGACATGCATGGAGCAATAAATAGACGGTAATCTGTACACAGATGTTGGCCGGAAAGAAAATAAACATTGCGAGGTTTGACTTTTCTCCACAAGTGTTAACTCTAAGAAGCCGCCGATAATTGCAACATGTAGCGCCAGATCTAAGCTATCCATACATGTCAAAATTACTGTATTTGGTTGATATTTCATGCAATTATGAATGAGTAAAGCAAGTCCATACCCCAGGGAATTTGACATGCATGGAGCAATAAATAGACGGTAACATGTACACAGATGTTGGCCGGAAAGAAAATAAACATTGCGAGGTTTGACTTTTCTCCACAAGTGTTAACTCTAAGAAGCCGCCGATAATTGCAACATGTAGCGCCAGATCTAAGCTATCCATACATGTCAAAATTACTGAATTTGGTTGATATTTCATGCAATTATGAATGAGTAAAGCAAGTCCATACCCCAGGGAATTTGACAGGCATGGAGCAATAAATAAAAGGTAATCTGTACACAGATGTTGGCCGGAAAGAAAATAAACATTGCGAGGTTTGACTTTTCTCCACAAGTGTTAACTCTAAGAAGCCGCCGATAATTGCAACATGTAAGCGCCAGATCTAAGCTATCCATACATGTCAAAATTACTGTATTTGGTTGATATTTCATGCAATTATGAATGAGTAAAGCAAGTCCATACCCCAGGGAATTTGACATGCATGGAGCAATAAATAGACGGTAACATGTACACAGATGTTGGCCGGAAAGAAAATAAACATTGCGAGGTTTGACTTTTCTCCACAAGTGTTAACTCTAAGAAGCCGCCGATAATTGCAACATGTAGCGCCAGATCTAAGCTATCCATACATGTCAAAATTACTGAATTTGGTTGATATTTCATGCAATTATGAATGAGTAAAGCAAGTCCATACCCCAGGGAATTTGACATGCATGGAGCAATAAATAGACGGTAATCTGTACACAGATGTTGGCCGGAAAGAAAATAAACATTGCGAGGTTTGACTTTTCTCCACAAGTGTTAACTCTAAGAAGCCGCCGATAATTGCAACATGTAGCGCCAGATCTAAGCTATCCATACATGTCAAAATTACTGTATTTGGTTGATATTTCATGCAATTATGAATGAGTAAAGCAAGTCCATACCCCAGGGAATTTGACATGCATGGAGCAATAAATAGACGGTAACATGTACACAGATGTTGGCCGGAAAGAAAATAAACATTGCGAGGTTTGACTTTTCTCCACAAGTGTTAACTCTAAGAAGCCGCCGATAATTGCAACATGTAGCGCCAGATCTAAGCTATCCATACATGTCAAAATTACTGAATTTGGTTGATATTTCATGCAATTATGAATGAGTAAAGCAAGTCCATACCCCAGGGAATTTGACAGGCATGGAGCAATAAATAAAAGGTAATCTGTACACAGATGTTGGCCGGAAAGAAAATAAACATTGCGAGGTTTGACTTTTCTCCACAAGTGTTAACTCTAAGAAGCCGCCGATAATTGCAACATGTAGCGCCAGATCTAAGCTATCCATACATGTCAAAATTACTGTATTTGGTTGATATTTCATGCAATTATGAATGAGTAAAGCAAGTCCATACCCCAGGGAATTTGACATGCATGGAGCAATAAATAGACGGTAACATGTACACAGATGTTGGCCGGAAAGAAAATAAACATTGCGAGGTTTGACTTTTCTCCACAAGTGTTAACTCTAAGAAGCCGCCGATAATTGCAACATGTAGCGCCAGATCTAAGCTATCCATACATGTCAAAATTACTGAATTTGGTTGATATTTCATGCAATTATGAATGAGTAAAGCAAGTCCATACCCCAGGGAATTTGACATGCATGGAGCAATAAATAGACGGTAATCTGTACACAGATGTTGGCCGGAAAGAAAATAAACATTGCGAGGTTTGACTTTTCTCCACAAGTGTTAACTCTAAGAAGCCGCCGATAATTGCAACATGTAGCGCCAGATCTAAGCTATCCATACATGTCAAAATTACTGTATTTGGTTGATATTTCATGCAATTATGAATGAGTAAAGCAAGTCCATACCCCAGGGAATTTGACATGCATGGAGCAATAAATAGACGGTAACATGTACACAGATGTTGGCCGGAAAGAAAATAAACATTGCGAGGTTTGACTTTTCTCCACAAGTGTTAACTCTAAGAAGCCGCCGATAATTGCAACATGTAGCGCCAGATCTAAGCTATCCATACATGTCAAAATTACTGAATTTGGTTGATATTTCATGCAATTATGAATGAGTAAAGCAAGTCCATACCCCAGGGAATTTGACATGCATGGAGCAATAAATAGACGGTAACATGTACACAGATGTTGGCCGGAAAGAAAATAAACATTGCGAGGTTTGACTTTTCTCCACAAGTGTTAACTCTAAGAAGCCGCCGATAATTGCAACATGTAGCGCCAGATCTAAGCTATCCATACATGTCAAAATTACTGAATTTGGTTGATATTTCATGCAATTATGAATGAGTAAAGCAAGTCCATACCCCAGGGAATTTGACATGCATGGAGCAATAAATAGACGGTAACATGTACACAGATGTTGGCCGGAAAGAAAATAAACATTGCGAGGTTTGACTTTTCTCCACAAGTGTTAACTCTAAGAAGCCGCCGATAATTGCAACATGTAGCGCCAGATCTAAGCTATCCATACATGTCAAAATTACTGAATTTGGTTGATATTTCATGCAATTATGAATGAGTAAAGCAAGTCCATACCCCAGGGAATTTGACAGGCATGGAGCAATAAATAAAAGGTAATCTGTACACAGATGTTGGCCGGAAAGAAAATAAACATTGCGAGGTTTGACTTTTCTCCACAAGTGTTAACTCTAAGAAGCCGCCGATAATTGCAACATGTAGCGCCAGATCTAAGCTATCCATACATGTCAAAATTACTGTATTTGGTTGATATTTCATGCAATTATGAATGAGTAAAGCAAGTCCATACCCCAGGGAATTTGACATGCATGGAGCAATAAATAGACGGTAACATGTACACAGATGTTGGCCGGAAAGAAAATAAACATTGCGAGGTTTGACTTTTCTCCACAAGTGTTAACTCTAAGAAGCCGCCGATAATTGCAACATGTAGCGCCAGATCTAAGCTATCCATACATGTCAAAATTACTGAATTTGGTTGATATTTCATGCAATTATGAATGAGTAAAGCAAGTCCATACCCCAGGGAATTTGACATGCATGGAGCAATAAATAGACGGTAACATGTACACAGATGTTGGCCGGAAAGAAAATAAACATTGCGAGGTTTGACTTTTCTCCACAAGTGTTAACTCTAAGAAGCCGCCGATAATTGCAACATGTAGCGCCAGATCTAAGCTATCCATACATGTCAAAATTACTGAATTTGGTTGATATTTCATGCAATTATGAATGAGTAAAGCAAGTCCATACCCCAGGGAATTTGACATGCATGGAGCAATAAATAGACGGTAACATGTACACAGATGTTGGCCGGAAAGAAAATAAACATTGCGAGGTTTGACTTTTCTCCACAAGTGTTAACTCTAAGAAGCCGCCGATAATTGCAACATGTAGCGCCAGATCTAAGCTATCCATACATGTCAAAATTACTGAATTTGGTTGATATTTCATGCAATTATGAATGAGTAAAGCAAGTCCATACCCCAGGGAATTTGACATGCATGGAGCAATAAATAAAAGGTAATCTGTACACAGATGTTGGCCGGAAAGAAAATAAACATTGCGAGGTTTGACTTTTCTCCACAAGTGTTAACTCTAAGAAGCCGCCGATAATTGCAACATGTAGCGCCAGATCTAAGCTATCCATACATGTCAAAATTACTGTATTTGGTTGATATTTCATGCAATTATGAATGAGTAAAGCAAGTCCATACCCCAGGGAATTTGACATGCATGGAGCAATAAATAGACGGTAACATGTACACAGATGTTGGCCGGAAAGAAAATAAACATTGCGAGGTTTGACTTTTCTCCACAAGTGTTAACTCTAAGAAGCCGCCGATAATTGCAACATGTAGCGCCAGATCTAAGCTATCCATACATGTCAAAATTACTGAATTTGGTTGATATTTCATGCAATTATGAATGAGTAAAGCAAGTCCATACCCCAGGGAATTTGACAGGCATGGAGCAATAAATAAAAGGTAATCTGTACACAGATGTTGGCCGGAAAGAAAATAAACATTGCGAGGTTTGACTTTTCTCCACAAGTGTTAACTCTAAGAAGCCGCCGATAATTGCAACATGTAGCGCCAGATCTAAGCTATCCATACATGTCAAAATTACTGTATTTGGTTGATATTTCATGCAATTATGAATGAGTAAAGCAAGTCCATACCCCAGGGAATTTGACATGCATGGAGCAATAAATAGACGGTAACATGTACACAGATGTTGGCCGGAAAGAAAATAAACATTGCGAGGTTTGACTTTTCTCCACAAGTGTTAACTCTAAGAAGCCGCCGATAATTGCAACATGTAGCGCCAGATCTAAGCTATCCATATATCCATACATGTCAAAATTACTGAATTTGGTTGATATTTTCATGCAATTATGGAATGAGTAAAGCAAGTCCATACCCCAGGGAATTTGACATGCATGGAGCAATAAATAGACGGTAATCTGTACACAGATGTTGGCCGGAAGAAAATAAACATTGCGAGGTTTGACTTTTCTCCACAAGTGTTAACTCTAGAAGCCGCCGATAATTGCAACATGTAGCGCAGATCTAAGCTATCCATACATGTCAAAATTACTGTATTTGGTTGATATTTCATGCAATTATGAATGAGTAAAGCAAGTCCATACCCCAGGAATTTGACATGCATGGAGCAATAAATAGACGGTACATGTACACAGATGTTGGCCGGAAAGAAATAAACTTGCGAGGTTGACTTTTCTCCACAAGTGTTAACTCTAAGAAGCCGCCGATAATTGCAACATGTAGCGCAGATCTAAGCTATCCATACATTCAAAATTACGGAATTGGTTGATATTTCATGCAATTATGATGAGTAAAGCAAGTCCATACCCCAGGAATTTGACAGGCATGGAGCAATAAATAAAAGTAATCCACAGAGTTGGCCGAAGAAATAACGCCGATAATTGCAACATGTAGCGCCAGATCTAAGCTATCCATACATGTCAAAATTACTGTATTTGGTTGATATTTCATGCAATTATGAATGAGTAAAGCAAGTCCATACCCAGGGAATTTGACATGCATGGAGCAATAAATAGACGGTAACATGTACACAGATGTTGGCCGGAAAGAAAATAAACATTGCGAGGTTTGACTTTTCTCCACAAGTGTTAACTCTAAGAAGCCGCCGATAATTGCAACAGTGTAGCGCCAGATCTAAGCTATCCAATACATGTTCAAAATTACTGAATTTGGTTGATATTCATGCAATTATGAATGAGTAAAGCAAGTCCATACCCAGGGAATTTGACATGCATGGAGCAATAAATAGACGGTAATCTGTACACAGATGTTGGCCGGAAAGAAAATAAACATTGCGAGGTTTGACTTTTCCTCCACAAGTGTTAACTCTAAGGAAG